>ML814680.1:47334-68456 GCA_009831015.1 Picea engelmannii
GTAAGGAAAAATGTGACATATTAATTACTTTGTTTTTTTTTCCTTCATTATACTAAAAATGAATATATTTAACAAATGACATCATTAATTATCATAATTCAATAAAACATAGGGAGATAGTACCAAGTGATAGAAAACATAATTGGAAGTGAGAGAGCTCCAAGAGGAGATAGTGCCAAGTGATATAAATCATAATTGGAAGTGAGAGAGGTTCAAGAGGCAGTCACAAGGTTGATTAGTGTTCCCTAGAAGAAACTAAAGAAACATGTAGCAGGAAAGTTCTTATTTTTGGATTCATTTTTTGAAGTTGATTTCTTCCATTTTGGAGTTTGTTAAAAATAACAACTTTGCATGTTACAGGTTTGGAAGTCTCAGAAGTATGGACAAGTGAATCTTTCTAGGTATGAGAAACAGGATGGAACAATATATATCCTTTGTGGAGACCAAATCTACTACAAACACATTTACACCGTGCTAGGCAATCACAAAACCCATTGTTTGAATGATATGGAGATGTACAATTGCACATAACATCTTCACTACACTCTTGGTCCGAAAAAATATTTTATTTGTGTTATTGCCAGGTTGGAGAGCAAAGTCCCCATGTAGAAGTTGTGTTCACAACATGAAAATTCCTAATACGTGTGAAGAGATTATAGCTTCAGAAGTAGTACATCAACTATTATATACAACTATTCTCTAAAACTCCATACAATTCACCTAATTTAAGAACTAAAAATTGTGGTTGTATCTAGTTAGTGTTTGACCAGTGTCACCAACTACCAACCGGGGCCACCATAGTTCAATCGACTCTATTATTTTTTCCTTCAAATCCTACTATTTCATTCCATTCAACCATCCCACTCAAATATTCATTAGAGCTACTTCCATCAAAATTCCTAGGTCTGAAAAAATGGTAACTTCCAAAATTTACAATATTTACTTTCATAAAAAACTCCAATTTCATAAAACTCTAACTTATGATTGAAATTAAAATTTTATGAGCCAAAAAAAAGGGTTTAACCTCTTCTAGAGTTATATAAATCTTTTAGTGATATTTCGGTCAACAGATATACCTGGATCTAGAGCCGGTATATACAGACTTAGCGATTTGGTAGGGTTAGTGGTTTACCAATCGAGAATGATCGAATGACAGAGCCGGTATATACGTAAGTCGATATTGTCTTATGTTTTGGTAGGGTTAGTGGTTTACCAATAGAGAATGATTGAATGAGAAGTGGTGAGAGATCAACTGTGACTGGTCGCCATTGCCAAGGACCTCGCCATGGAGTTCTGTGGAGAGATCTGGGGATTTGGAAACTTGACAATAGTTTAAACAGTGACAGAGAAGTCTAAATATCATACCGAAATTATCTTCACATTCCACTGCCTCACAGATCTAGCAGACTCTATGCTATCATCTTCAAAGTGAATGTAAAACCCCAGGACTATAAACACTAAGATCATCCATTAGATATTGACACATCATCGACATGACATTACAATTGAAAACTAAATCCTTACTAAACTAAATCTCAATCACCTTACTTCATGTAAAAAGGCATTAAGTCTGAGAATTCAACCATGGCACTTGTGGGGTTGGGAAGATGCACAGAAAAATTAAAAAGGAAAAGAAAAAATTACTTTTATTGAATATATAAGCACAGTCCTTGAACTACCATTCCTTCCCAAGCACGAACACCACCATGACACGACTCCAGTCATTGGGTGACAATGCAAATGGCTTATCCCTCGCCTCAAAGGTAAACCCCTCCCTAAGATGACCACTCATCCTCTGTAAAGTAATACACTCAGGCTTCTTGGGAATCTCCTTGACCTTGGCATCAGGGGCATAGTAAACCCTATCCTCCAAAAGTTCCTTCACATTGTACATATTCAAGAGGGTCTAGAAGGAATTAGGATAAAAAATTATAGTCACACCCTCACCAATAATGTTGTTGTTACATTTAATGTCAGTATTTAATGATGAGGATATCTTGCAATTTCCCTTCAACCTATCGTTTTGCTAACTATATTCCTCAATGGCAGGTTTCAGAATGGGCCATATGGCATCGGTGGAATTGATTTTTCCCTGTAGGTAGTCCAATAGCGGTTTCCAATTGGGTAAGCAGACGATCTGGAGCTTGTGAGCATGGGCTTCCTTGAGGTAATCGGTGTGCTTCATGTGGGAGTTGTTAAGGAATAAAACGAGGGGTATAGAGGCCGCCCTGCTTGGCTCTATAGGCAGTTTTGATGCTGCAGGGGAAGCGATATCTATCCCCATATAGGAATTCCTTAGGGGAGCCAGGGAGGCAGCACATTCTCTCCACTTCAGTGCGAGTTGTGTAGTCGCAGAGGACTGTGAGAGAGTCTATGGATGGCTTGAGGGAAGCTTATACTATGTGGCTGTCGGGAAAGTTAACACGACACTTGTAGGTATGAAACATCACCAGAGTCTTACTACCCATAAGATTGGGAATATAAAGGAAGATATGCTAGACACCAAGTTGCTAGAAAACATTGATCGTTTGAAGAGAAAAATTTATGGTTTTCTTCTTTAACATGTTGAGTCTCTTGCTTCTCTTGATAACCATGCATGTGGTTTCTAAGAAGGTTTGTTTCTGTATCAAATTTCTCACTGATAGTTAATTACAAATTTCCTGGTTCTTGAGATATTCATGAGCCAAAATAATTAGTAAGTCTTGAAAAGGCTTTGTAATTGCATAGGTGCGGGCGCATCACCCCTCTTCTTTCCTGTGGATCAACTCGAATTGCCCTGGTACACCGGCGCCTCCACTACCGCTGCAAACTTTTGTTTTCACCAAAGATATGGATGAATCAAAGATAACGGCCTACTCAGGAATAAACTATTCCATGATGAAATGACCGACTCCTCCTCCTCCTATATGTGCATTTGTAGGCTCAAACTTGTTTTCACCTTGACATGGTCGAGAGGTTTGGAACATAGTCGTTGTAGAAAGAAGCCATCCTGACTGACCATGACTATATGAAGAATAAGAGCAGGGTATGGGTATGCTTGTCATAATGCTTTCGCTTTCAAGTTGATGTTCATTCATGAGTGCCATCATGGATCCAATGCCGACATCTCCGCCATATTCAACCATGTGAACTCCATACAATATGGAAGAAGATTGATCAGTTGTGTTCATATGCTCCATTCCCTACATATGATCCCAATTACATATATTTCAACTAGAATTTAATCCACCTTTTGTGCATTCGAATACACATGATTGCGCTTTGCTCAACCTTACACACCAAAGGGTGATCACAGTATTAATTCATCGATGGCAGATCTCGATCCTTCTGTTGACATGGAATAATCATTCCTCACGACAAGAATATTAATTCCTCTCGATCCTTCTGTATCAAAGAAAATTAGTGGGAGAAGAAGTAGAAGGAGCTATTCCCATTAATCACACACGATCACCAGTTATAATGTGCGAACTATGCTCAAAGCAGTCCACTTCAGAAGCCAAAAACCCAAGCTAACAGCTTCTTTCCCTCGCTTTTCAGTAAGGTAAAAGGTGTGTGTACTGGCATATGCCATCTTGGTAAAAACTTCAGCATGATGCGCTTGTGGGATGTACATGGGGAAGGGATCACATATCCTACTCTAGCCTTGTACAGTTTGGACTGATCAATGGTGTAAGCAGTATCACTCTAGATCAGGCCTTTTGGAGGCATGGAGGGAGGCAACGTCGACAGAGGATTCAGAACATATATTAGTTTATCAACGAGACATATTTTTTTAGATAAGCATGAAAGGAGGCAGCTATAGTAATTATGTTGATAAGTATCATTGAACACTAGACTGACCGCAAATGATTTAAATGAAATGTGACAGGATTTAAATGAAATGTGACAGGTGGATACATTGATTTGACAAGTAGTATTGATTAGGTGGTATTTGAAAACCTGTCAACCAGTTGACAGGTTTTCAACAAAACCTAACACTAAATATGCCTTCGGCATAATTATTGTATAAATATTTTATTAATGTATTAATACTTTAGTTTAATATAATGTAATATTTTAATGTAGTTTTTAATATTTTAATATTTTTTAATTTATGAATGCTTTATTAATGTATTAATATTCTATTAATATATTAATACTTTAGTTTAATATAATGTAATACTTTAATGTATTTTTTAATATTTTTTTATTTATGAATTCTTTATTAATGTATTACTATAGTACATTATAAATGTATTGCTACTTTAAAAATGTATTAATGTTTAATTAATGTATTCTATTAGTAACATTAATTAATTAATACATTATTAATTAATACGTTACATTAATACATTCCAATCAATCTTCTAACTTGTCAATGTATATGCCAAAAAACAGGTTGTTTCAGCCCTACTCTCACTGGTATAGTCATCAATCTTCTTCTTTATGCCTATGATATCGATATTATGACAAGGAGCCCCCATGATCTTGAAAACCAACTAAGAATCCTCAAGGATTTTTTCTCCAATATGGGTATGATTGTTACTATTGATAAGACTAAGGTCATGATTATTAAATCCAATAAGACCCATTATGATACATTCATATATGGCAACAACAACTTGGAAGAAGTGACTTCATACAAATATCTTGGAATTGATATTCACCACAAGCTCAATTGAAATTATAGCATTGAGAAAATGATTATTGGGGGATGGAAAGCTTATTATGGGCTTGAAAACAATTGTAAATCAATTGATCTTTGGAGTTGGGATAGCAATAAACTCCTCTTTGATACTCTTGTTACGCCTCTTATTCTTTATGGATGTGAAGTTTGGGGCTGTAGTATCTCTCATGAATCCTGGAGAAAGATAGAGCAAATACAAAAGAATTTTATAACCTATAATCTCAAAATTAAAGGAAATACGCCCTATTCCATCCTCCTCTTAGAAACACGCCTCTCCCCCATTGAGATCATGGCTATGACTAGATACATAATGTATAAGAACAAGTTAAAAACCATGGAAGACAAGAGGCTTCCTAAAATTTCTTCAAAATCGAGTCATAACCACCATCGACTCAAGCTAGGATGGAATAAAGATGCCTAGTCTTGGCTAAACTATTAGGGAATCATGGAAGACACTATTTTGTAGAATAAAGATACTATTAAAAAAAACGTCAAATCAAAATTTAAAGAGAAACGTGGTGTGATAAAGAGTTAGAGGAAAAAATAAAATTAAGCTATGATAAAGATGTAATCAACCCTAATCTAGAATGATCCAAAATGGATCCAAGAAGTCATAAAAATAAAATTTCTTGGAACCATACGAAACTTGCGCCATTGTGTCAGTCTCATCGCGTTGATTTCGACCATATATTTTTTTCCAAAAATGGACACCGTATGCAAAATTTATCGTGTTTTGATCGATTTCTCAAACAGGGAAAAAAGTCAACTAGTTAAAGTCAACAGGTCATACTATTGATGTCAGCAGTATGACAGGTGACGTCATCATGACATCATGATGACATAGCAAGGACATGTGGCAGCGCAAGGAGGTGACACGTGTCACTCATTTTTGGCATTTTCAAGGGCTTATGTGGACCAATAAAAAATTGACATGTGGAACTATACGGACACGACATGTGGTTGTGTGGAACACTGACGTGGCCCAATGACAGGCCGACATGTGGCAATATGGATGATAAGTGGCAGTACATATGATGACGTGGCAGGGTGACTGGGCAATACAGATGTTGACATGGTAGGTGACTGGGCAGATGACTTGGCTATACGGATACTGATGTGGCAGGCTCAGTGTACGACACGTGGTTGTACGATAGTGATGTGGCAGGTGATTGTGCATGTTGACTGGATTGTATGGGCCAATCCAGAGGTGGCATGTGGTCCAATCATAGGGTGCCACATGGCACCTCGAATTTAGCCAATGTGGACTATGTAGTGCCACATGGCACCTCGGATTTAACCAATGTGGACTATGTAAAAAAATTGTTCCTCCTTCAGGTGATTCGAACCCTTGACCTCCAGGTGAGGCAACAGTTTATAACAAGAGCGCTAGCCAGCTGAGCTATGCGTGGTTCGTGTCAACCATATGACACATATTACATTTACGTTGCAGTTGGATGAATTTTTGGGATAAGTCCCGGTCGACGGGGGCTAGTCGACCAACCGGGGGCTAAGGACCAGGGGTCGGCACTAGAATTTTGGGCACGCGAGGGGTTAGCACCTGGAATGGCCACATGGGTGCATATGACCGGGGAGCAAGGAGAAAGGGGCGTAGACTTAGGCATTTTTCCCATAGCTCGGACACATGGCGCCTCCATGTGACCAGGAGCCCATGTAAAAGGGGCTTGTGCGCCACATTTATCCCAAAAGTGGGTTTTTTCTATAGTTTAAATATTTTTTAAAATATTTTCATCTTGTAATAAAGAGATTTTTGCCCAAAACTGAGGATATGGAGCCCTTTTTAGGCCAGATCTTGGGAGGAAGTTGGGAGGAGGATCCCCAACTCAAGATCTATATAATTCAGATGTTTTTGATAGACCAGGAGGTTCACATTAGCAGAATGATGACAAGTTTATGAAGCTTGAAGCCATTTTTATGTAGGGAAGCCATTGAGGAAGTGAACTTTGGAGGCCAATTCCGGGAGCTACGGTCAACCTTTTTCAATGCCGTCAGTTGTGTTGGATTTTTGAGGTCGAGTAGAACACAACCAAGCCAATTTGTAATCCTTTTGATACATTTATGATGTACGTTTAAAGCATTGAAGAGAAATAAGAAAACCTCTCCCACTTAGACAAAGGCCCGGAGACGTAGACAATCTTGTCGAACTCCGTTAACAACCTTGTTGTTATGGTTTTCTATTATTTATGCTTATATTATGAACTGCATTTCTTTATGATGGTTGCAATAATCTCTCATTAAGTTCTTCTTCCTTCCTTAATTCCTAAATGGTAATTGAACACTTGCTTAAAACTTAGCCAAGTCTTTAAAGATCATTTTCGGATCATAGAAGATTAAAATTATCTATCCGTTTTTCCAATTGTAAAGAAAAAAAAAACATTGCTAAGATAAGAACAAATTCTCACGAGCTCCATAGTGAAATTGTGCATTGGTCAATTCCTAAAACGCCATGGGATGAAAGAGTGTGTCACCTTTGTGACACTAAGAAGGTTGAAGATGAAAAGCACTTTTTCTTAGATTGTCCAGCCGATACCCATATTAGATCTCATTTTCAAAATATTTGTCACACTACCAACCTTCCTAACCTCTTAACTCAACAAAAGTATGGTGATTTTGGAAAGCTTCTCTTAATGTTTTTCGAGAAGAATCGCAAGTAATCACTTATCCTCTTAAACAAATTTGATCTTAGTGGATGTTAATCATCATCATCATCATCATCATTACAGTATCTATTAATCTCTATATACTTTATTAATACATAATGTATTAATTAACAATATATTATTAATATATTATTTTATTAGTGTATTAATACTTTAATAATGTATAAATACATTAATAAAAAATTATTAATTAAAACCTTAAAACATTAAAACATTAACTTTCAATTAATTATTATATTAATATTTTTGTGCATTACTACTTTAATTTATACATTAAATCATTAATTATATAATTTCATTTATTAATGATTTATTATTCCTCCACTATGCATGCTGGTAGTCAACTAGCAACAACCACTTTATAAAAGTGGTTCCGCTTTTATAAAGTGGTTATTGCTAGTTTTTAACACTTTGAAATTTTTCCAAAAAAAATGTGATTTAATAGTTATTAATTTTTATTATTATTAATGTATCAAAATATTTATCACATTACCAACCTTCCTAACATTTTAAATCAACAAAAGTATGGTGATCTTGGAAAACTTACTCTCTTAAGATCAAATAGAGCAATTCGATCTTAATAGACGTTAATAATCATCATCATCATCATATATAAAACCTATGAGACGATTATATTTGAAATTACAAAATATATTTATTATTATTTCTATTTAAATTAGTACCAAAAATTAGCTCAAATGTTTCTGACTGATGTAAAATTTAATCGCTGATCCGATTGCCTAATTGAGAATCACCAGAACAGAGAAGAGAATTCTGGTGAAGATAGAGAAGTCCACGAGCTATATACCCGGGGCCCAGTATGACGTAACGTTTATGCCAATCGAGCTGTTTGCGTTTGTTTTGGATGTGCCTAGGTGCATATAGAACGCTATTTAATTACGACTACCAGAGAATCAGGAGAATATTCGACACGAATCTGCGGTATATCCGGCACGCGCGTTTGAGTCATTGCACAAGAAACGATAAAGTCAACCATCAACCATGGCGAACATTTAGCATCCCGAATGCTCCGTGATGATGGATATGCGCCACTTTCCGTCATATGAGCTGAAGGCGCGTGAGCTTGGAATGCACGCCGAACTGAATATGACATTAATACTTTTTAACTACATACAGGAGAAATGAAAGTTACTCACCGAATAAGGTTTTATCATGGACAAGCAGCCTTCACAAGATTTCGATGTTGAATTTTGGCTACGAGCTTAACTTCATTCAGAAATTCTCTCCGAATTTCAGCACAGCTTATTCACAGCTATTTTCTCTTCCATCTTGAGTAGTTACCTGAAAAAATCAGACAAATGATCTCTAGAAAGATTTGAGAGACTGAGACAAACGATCTGTATGAAAGATTTCGTAAAGAAATTAAGCTTAATTGCCTTCCTACTATATATTTGTTTCCAAGCTAGCAACCCACAACTGTCAAGGCTGTGGTGATTTAAGATTCCAAAAACTAGTAGAAGCTTTTTTGGCTTATGGTACCTTATATACAGGGCCAAATCCTCCCACTCCAAGCTTGTTATCATCATGAAAATTTTAGGTAGCAGCTACCAATGTTTCCATCTCAAGCATTATTTTCCGATGTAGGTTGCTAGCTTGGAAACCAAAATCTTTCATACACATCATTCAATTTTTGTCGCTATATTTTCTGATGTAGCCGTGTCTTCTGATTGTGCAGTTCATGGACAAGTGGAGGAATGAGGACTGTATCGGAAAATAGTGTTTAAGATGGAAGCATTGATGCTACCCAAAATTTTCATGATGATAACAAGCTTGGAGTGGGAGGATTTGGCCCTGTATACAAGGTACCATAAGTCACGAAAGCTTCTTCTAGTTCTTAGAATCTTAAAGTATAGTAATCCGGAATTGCCCATCTCACCATATAGGAAACAATATCTTAATTCGTTTACAAAAATCTTTCATACAGTTCATTTGTCTCTCTCAAATCTTCATAGAGATCACTTGTCTGATTCTCTCAGGGAACTACTCAAGATGGAAGACAAATAGCTATGTAGATGCTGTCCTTAAATTCTTTGCAAAGAAGGAGAGAATTTATGAATGAAGTTAAGCTCGTCGCCAAAATTCAGCATAGAAATCTTGTGAACTTACTATGATATTGCCCAGAGTGATCAGAAAGGCTGCCTGTCTATCAGTACTTGCCCAATAAAAGCCTTGATAAACCCTTATTCGGTGAGTAACTTCCATTTATTATGTAGTTAAAGGGTATTCATGACAGTCTGTTCGGCGGTGGATTCAAAGGCACGTGCGTGTTTTTCTAAAAAAAAAAATGATTTTAATGTTTACGAGGCTAATAATAGTCTATGCAACAGACAGTCTTACAAATTTTGCATTTCAATCTTTTTTTCTGTTCAATTTCTCCATTTTACCCTTGCTGAATTAATTATTCAAAAAACTAACTATTGAATGGCAATGGTTAATGGTTTGGCTTTGTAGTTGCCTGTCGACAACTCAAACGCGCGTGCCGGCTATACTCCCGATTCGTGCCGGCAATCGTCATTAATTAGCGCTCTATATGCATGGAGACAGATCCAAACAAACGCAAGCAGCTCGATCGGCAGAAGCGCTACAACATATCAAACTGGGTATAACTCGTGGATTTCTCTATCTTCACCAGGATTCTCAACTGCGGAGTATCCAGTAGGATATTAAGGCAAGCAATATTTTGTTGGACTGAAATTGAATCCTAAGATAGCATTTTTCGGCTTACCAAGACTTTTTCTTGAAGACCAGACTCAAGTCGTCGCAAGAGTTGCTGGAACTTTGTAAGATTTCACAACAATCACCACTCTCTCACAGTGCCAAAAGCTATCTAACAATTAGGGATGCAAATGTTTTTCTATGTGTATCAGTCAAGCTTTCACTTTGTAGGATCTATCTGATCATTTTTCAATTCTTACTTGTTTGCCTCACTCTATCATTAACATCATAATTTGTACACACAGCGGGTATATGGTCCCAGAGTATGCTTTGCACGGGCAATTATCTGTAAAAGCTGGCATTCTTCTCTTAGAACATGCCACAGGAAGAAAAAACACTTATTATAAGTTGTCACCTGAAATAAAGACACTTTTAGAATTGGTAAGATCTATTTCCATTGTTTTTCCTCGTGAGCATATCTATGTTATCTAGTTCATCTCTAAACCGTTGAGGAAAGTATGAGATGAGGGGTTTCACAGCTCATCTATCTTCCGATAAATTCCTTTATCTATTGATTTTTTAACCAATTCACCATAGGTACCAAATTCGGTCAAATTGCTATGAAGAATTCGGAAATTCGGTCCAATTCGATCATTAATATGTACAAATTCGAATTTGATGCGGTTTACTAATAGTTTATCACATTTTCTATAAAGAAATTTGCAAAAATTAAAAAAAAAATAAAAAAATTTAACTCTATATGCTCTGTTACTGATAGATATTGATCACATCAAAATAGAACTTTCTATGTCGCTGTTGAATCTGCTCATTATGAATCTGCCCCTGGATAATCTGCTACTCGCTTTGTTCTTGGTTTTGGCCAGGATGCTGCTGTTTCAATTACTGGATGGTAAAACTGCCTTTGGTCAATATACATAAGCCTTGCATCATTCTCACTCTTCTTTTGGACAATGGGGTGGGAGATTGTTTTTTTATTTTTTTATCTAAAATTAAAAAAAAAAAATACAATGTTTTAGTATTTGTAAGGTATATTTGCTTTATCTCCTAGATGTAGGATATTCTGTAACAAAGTGTGATGTTAAGGTATTATGTGATGTTAAGTTACTCATTGGAAATCTACTGGATTGGGTCAAAAAATCCAACCATATTAAAAAATGTTAAATATTAAAAAATGTTAAGAGTTGATTAATTCAGACAATTTACCATCCAATTCGAATTCAATCTCGTTAACTATGTTTTTTTTAATATTGATTTCGAATTCAAACTTGATAACTCTGCTATGTTTTTTAAGGAATCTCTTGATCATGTATGTTATGTTTTATCAAAATGACGATCAGTCGTGATTATACAGGCGTGGACATTATACAAACGAGGAGACAATCATCGCAAGCATTTATATGCATTCAAGTCTGCGGTCACGTTGATGCTTTCAACTCATTCCGAGATATTACCGGATCCCACAAAGCCTGCTTGTGCGAGTTCAGTTACCCAGAACGTCAAGTCCGCCAGTTCTGGAGTGGGCGTTCTCACATCTGCTTCGGTACGCTAATTTTGCGTGCCCAGGACTCATGGTTCCAACACATCATCAGTTTATTGTCCAAGGGTAGCTAACGAGATAATGGCCAAACAGGGGCTATATGCACAAGGCAGAGTTTATGCTTCTGGATCAGTGATATGTAACATGTAGGGAAGGTGAATCATTTAGATGTATAAGATTTCATGTGAGTATTTTACATTGGGTTTTTGATTGTCATGGTCAAAGAAATGTTAAGAGGAAGGAGGAAGGGTTCCTAATTGGGGTACAAACATAAATGTTTATTTGGTCTTAAGCGATTTTATGAGAGTGTTCTCTAGATGTGTTCAAATAATAGAATACAAGGTATATCTTAGCATCTATTTTAAAATCTTAAAATTTTGATTTTTTTTTTTTTTTTTTTTTTATTAAAAAGTGTATGTATTCAAAAATGTAATTAAGAAGTTGAATGGATTTATACATTCAGAAATGTAATTTATAATTTAAACAACAAAAATTGTGATTTAGTCCAGATTTTTATTGTCACATTCAGGTGAAAAATGTCAAAACTTAAAAAGTTTACACTACTCTAGAAAAAATCATGTTCTTTTATTATTGGTATGTTATTCTTCCTCTAAAATATAATACATATGTTTGTAGAAATTTCTTTAAATATATTTCTACATTTATTGACAACAATGGATTCATGTGCACCACTATTTTTCCATATTTTATAATATTAATTTTACATTTTTTTAAATTGATAAAGTAAATGAAGCCTTAAGACCGCATTTGAGGGTGTTAACATAATCAAATATTTTTTGTAATGTGTATGTTGTTGTCTATACCTGTGCACTATATAGTATGTATTCCAGATGTATTTTCAAATTATGATGTATGTACAAATAAAAATAAACAAAAATTAGAAAACTATATATATATATATATATAGCTCGATAAATGTGCATAGTTTTATTAGGAATAAATATGTGCATCATATTTAAAAAAAATGGTTGAAATTAGAGATAAGAACAAGGAGATTGAAAAATAGATGTTTTTTCTTTGTTAATCTAAAACTAACTTGGAGTCTTATCCCCCTTTTCCTCTCATGGAGTCTTAGCCCCCATCCTCTCTTGTCTAACTTGGTCTATGACAATGATGTATTTTATTAATATATTTGAGTGTGATTATAGTTTACAATGCTCGACTCATCAACCTTTCATCATACATGTAGATCGGCCTACTATCGCACACACACTCTAGACAAAACATAATTACATAGGTAACTACTATCGCACACACACTCTAGACAAAACATAATTACATAGGTACTCTGACCAAAAATACATATCAACTCACCAACCTATATAACATATGTACATTTACAACCTGGGGGTATTACATTCCCCTCCCCCTTATTTATGCATTTTCTGCAGTGCATTATATAATAATAATAATAATCTAATTTTAAGGTCATAGCCAACCAGGCACCAAATTGGTGTATGAGACCCCCTTGTTTGTGGAACAAGAGAATCCCTTCATGCAGCGATTTGACTACTAAAGTCTATGGAGGTGTACATGCCTTACCCCACTCTAGATTTGAACCTGAGACCTCCTAAGAAGGAACACATTTTCTTAACCATTAGGCCCACTCAATTTGTACATATATATAGTCAAATATCTTCAAAAATATTCAAAAAATTGTTGGTACTCTCCTTGCATGGCATCCTCATGCTCCCATGTATAATCTTCAGCATTATAGCAGGTCCACTAGACCTTTACCAATACTATGGATTGATTCCAGAGCACCTTGAACTTCCTGTCCAATATGCACACTGGATGGACCTAAAATTCACCCTCGAACTCCACTTGGATCACAATCCAATCAATTACATGATTAGCATTATGAGCATACTTCTTAAGCAAAGACACATTGTTGGCATAGGGGCAGACCCAAGGTTCAACGCTTCAACAGTGCACCAAAAAAACCCTAACTATCAGCCCTTTCGGTAACACCTGCAAAGCAGGGGAAGTCTCACTCGAGGTAGAGGCAGGGGGGTTACATGACTCATGTGTCTGTAATCAAGATGGGATACATATATGTGATTACAATTACTTCGCAGAGAACTTAAGAACCACATGCATCAGTTCGCCATCTTTATTAACATCGCAAAACAAGCCCTAAGAATAGATTGACACAGTAATATTGACAAACTACACATCGCACTTAGCATCATAACTTGGATCTAATACATTCAACATAAGTAAAGAACTAAGCATTCATAGATCTATCTATCATATATAACAACCAATGCACTAAGATTCACATCATAAACATCATATCACAAAGCAAACCATCAACACACAATATACATGGTTCAC
This sequence comes from Picea engelmannii, assembly GCA_009831015.1. Lineage (NCBI taxonomy): Eukaryota > Viridiplantae > Streptophyta > Pinopsida > Pinales > Pinaceae > Picea > Picea engelmannii. The sequence goes on from ML814680.1 coordinate 61,271, forward strand.
CCCAGTGTGGGGCTACGTCCACCAACGACTTATTCTTCTTTATTTGTCTCCAATCTCTTACATTATTTTTCTCCTGTACACTAAGCCATAGAACCAAGCTTCGCACCAGACAGGTGATCTACGCACGAAGCACCAGATCCACCTTCCCACTATCAGGTCAAGGCACATAGCCAACTCCTCTATGAAGCACAGAGTCTTACATATGCAGTTTGTTGCACTAAGCCACCCAAAACTACTTGCACTTAGCCTTTCACTTAGCTATTTACACCCACTCACTCACTACATTACATTCTCTCTTATTTATACTTTTACATTTACAAAAAGGCCTAATCATGGGTAAACCCATGGGCCAACATCCCCTAATCCGTTACAAAACCCTAAGAATCTCGTGTTGGGTCCATAAATCAAGTGAGATCCTGCGATCTCAGCTCCGCTTGGGCGCTCTATCTTCGACCAGTCTATCGAAGCCCAAAAAGGTGGTCCACCCTGACCAATGTTTCCTCAAAACTTGGTCCCCAACACTCACCTGTGACTCATCCCAAGTCACTTAGATCTAGGTAGTGCTAGTTCGAAGGCCTCAAGTTTGGATCGAGTTGCCTTGACTTGTTGCTTCTCCTGAGCTTCCTTCTCAGCAAACTCCTGGATCATTTTCTCTGTAACAGAACCTTCTAGGCATTGTTACACTATCGCAACTACTTGGTCCAATTGCGAACCTTGTCCTTCAATCTCTTCAAACACCGTGCAGGATTCCTCCTGCACCAGTTATAGCCTCTGTGTGACTTCCATTACTCTTCCCTGGATGGAAGTAATCTGTTGCTAAGCCGTGTGTTGTTCTTGTGATCTCTTCATTCTCTCGACTACAGTGAGTGACTTCATCTATGCCTGAATGGTCGGTGCATGTTGTTGCACCTCCTGTAGCTGTGCTTCCAACTTCTTAAGCTCTGGATCTTCCATGAGGCGTTCATAGGTCTATGCGCTTTTATCGCTAGGTTGTTTTCATTCTCAAGTGAGGTCTGTGATCCTTCCCACTGTGCTCTTAGCGGCTTCCTCTCTCTGATCGTGCACTTCCTGTGGAGTGCTCGGTACTGCTTGAATCTCCAACTCTATTATCCTCGCTTGAAGCTGCTGGATAGCCTCAGCAAGCCTCACCACTTGAACCTCAACTAATTCATGTTCTTCTTGTGCCAACCCTGGCATAGAGCGAAGTGCTCTACCCACCACTTTGTTGACTGCAGTCTGCTCTGTGAGCAGCTGGTCCTTTTTCCTTTGTCTCTTTGCTTTGTCTTCCTTGAGCATCGCCCAAAACTCATCTTTCTCGTTTTCATAAGCAGTTACACATTACCGCGCAACTCGTAATTGCTCCAAGATCGCTTCTTTTTCTTTTTTCAAGGCTTCTGTAGCCTTCTCCTTCTCTTCTTGGGCTCGTTGAAGCCGAGCCTCTGTTGCATCTATGAGTCTTCAAATTTGGGCTGGCTCATCCCTCAACTCTGTAGTCTCTGACGAGGAAGGCGCAATGGATACTGCATGGATAACTTGAATAACTCACTCTATCTCCTTCAACTCCTTCTCGACCTTTACATACAACTCTTCATGCTTTTCTCAGCATCTCTGTAAGATATCTTCAGACATGTCCTCCATCGCTCCGTGGACTAGACCGATATCATCCTCTATAAGCGTAGCCTCTAGCTGGGGCTTACTGGCGTGGGTCTTCTTTCTCGCTGAGGGTTTCTGCAGAGAAACCTTCCCTTTCTTCAATGTTTCTATCTAGGTAGGGGGATCCTTCGAAGATGTAGTTTCACCTTCTCCTTGATTTTCTCCTTTTTCCCGTCCTACTTCTTGATTTACTTCGTCTCCTCCTCCTCCTACGGGTGAGCCAGGTCCACTTTTCTCTGAGGCGCTGTTGTCCTCATCAGTCTCTATGTTCTGAACTTCCTCCTTGTTCTTTTTCTTCTTCGCACTTGATTGTCCTCCATGCTCGAACTGGGTGACCAAGGGGCTTCCTCTAATGTCAAGGTCGGAGAGTTCTACATCATCAACCGGTGCAAGGAACTCCTCTAGCCACTCCTTTGTGATCTACTCCATGTCTTCGTCGATCAGGTTATAATAAGACTGTAACTCTTCCTTTCTCTCATCCCTGCTCGTAGTGATATAAATAAAATGTGGATCTGCGTGGAACTTAGTTAATGGTCTGTACTGGTGCAAGTTTCACAGTGTCATGCGCAGAAACAACTCTATAGAAACCTTCTGTTGCTAATAGTAGGCATGGAATACTTCGTTCTATTTCCATTTCTTCGACATGCCATTCGTATACCATAAGGTGGAAAATCTAGCTGCCAATGGCTCTGATGGTTCAATTTCTAGAAAAGCTACTCCCTCCGGCATTTTCCAAGTGACAAATGCAATCATCATGAGTAGCCAACTAAAGTGGAACTCGTATCCCTGATCATGCGCTTCACGACAATATTTCTCAAGCTTGTTGACGAGGTAACTCGCCCAATTCATTTGCATTCCCTCCACACATTTTCTTGCAAGGTCCACCATGAATTCGGTGACCTGTGTGGGGCGATTCTTTCTTACAATCTTTCCAGCTATGAGTTGGCAAGTGACCCGCACTACGCCATCCTGGATAGAGGCTACCTTGTAGCCTCTCTTTCCCTTTTCTATTTCGATGTATGCCTCCTTGATGCGTTGTGCCAAGGAGCGATCTGAGGTCTTCCCTTGGTAGAATTGTTGAGGGTCGAGCCCCTATGTGCTCAATCCTGTGATCAAGTGTATCAATGTCGTATCCACAGTAATCCTCCTATCTAGCCACAGGTATCCACCATGATAGCACGGCAAGAGGATTTTAATGTAAGTGTTAACCTCCTAATGTCGGCCAAAATGAGGAATCTTCATGACATTCAATATCGTAGACTGCGCCAGCTCCTTAATCCAAGGTTGGGAGACTATGCAAGGCTTCTTCCCAGTTGTCTTCATTAGGTATCTATGAGGTGCGAGCATGGCATAGTTCTTTATGTCGCCAAGATTGAAATCATTGTTCTTCAAGGATGGGATCTGTCCCAACTGGCTTCTGATTACGCGTATCGCCTTCGGGATGTAAGCGGTGATCAAAGTGTACTCGTAGTCCCATGGGATGTTTTCATGGTTAACCACGCCAGTCAAAGGCATGATATAATCTAGTAAGATTGACAGGATCTGCTTCACATTAGCCAGATCGTCACGATGTTTACTTCACTTCTTAGTCGCAGGGTTAACACGATTAGAATGTCGTGCAGTGAAAGGGGAAGCTTGTAGTCCCCTAGTCGATGATGCCTGAAAACCTTCAGACATAGCTCTGTCAGCCATAAACTTCTTAAGGAGCTCTTCGATGGAATTCTCTAACTCAGTCTATTCGCCCGACATTCTCTATTTTAAACAAGCAAGTCAGGGTAGGTGAATGGACAGATGGAGTAAACAATGGATGGAGAGGTCTAGGTTATGAAATCACAGTTCGAAACACAATCAAATATTTGATAGATCAGTTAATAATGAATGGAAAAAAGTGGTCCCGGTGCAACGACCAACGGGTTAAATAATCGAGCGTCGTAACAGATTCTTCTAATGGGAAGGAATTCTTCCATTAATGTGAATCTGTCCATTATGGCACGATCTCAATGTCCCAAACATAGTCTATTCACCCATAAATGTGTTTCCTAGTCGTTCTGGAGTGTCTTTATAACGGTCAAGGTTCCTCCAATGGTCATATAGCTTCACCGAGGTGAAGTCCCACTATGCGTGGTTCTGCTGTTCCGGCGAGTTTCAAAGACTGCAAGCATGCCTCCTGCAAATTTTTCTTTGTAACGTCATGTAGCTTTTCCAACTTGGCTTTCTTCTTACTGCACTTCCTTGCCTTATTTCCTGTGATCTGATTCTCTCTAACTGTTTCTGGATTTCTCTTTCGTGATTAAGATTTCTCCAAAAATTCTTACATATTTATGTTATTCCTATATATTTCTCTATTTCTATCAGAGATTTTGTGATTAACATATAGGATATTTGTGATCCAAAAATTCTTTCTATGCATAGGAATAACATATATTTCTCTATTTCTATCAAATTTATTCAAATCAACTCTTTCTTCTAACGATACCCTAGCTTTCATACTAGGACATAATCTATCAAACATACCTAGATTCATGCTTTCTACTTATCTTACTTTATCAAAGAAAAATGCTTTACCTCTTTCAAGATCTTACCTCTTGTCTTCAGAACAACTTAATCTCTTGGCACAAAGCTTCGCAAGTCAAGTAGAGCATTGCGCACTACAGCAACAGATCTACGCACAAAAAATACCTTTTCTTTACTTCAGTTACAAACAATCATAGTTTCAGTCCCAACAACGGAACCATTTATTGGCACAGGGGAAGACTCAGGGTTCAACGCTTCAACAACACACCAAGAAAACCCTAACTATCGTCCCTTTCGACAACACCTGCGAAGCAGGGGAGGACTCACCCGAGGTAGAGGTGGGAGGGGTTACAAGACTCAGGTGTATGTAACCAAGATGGGACATAGATCTGTGATTACAATTACTTCACAGAGCATTTAAGAACCACATGCATCATTTTATCATATTTATTCACATCGCGGAACAAGACCTAAGAATAGATCAACATAGTAATACTAACAAACTACACATCACACTTAGCATCATAACTTATATCTAACACATTCAACATAAGTAAATCACTAAGCATTCATAGATCTATCTATCATATATAACAACCAATGCACTAAGCAGATTCACAGCATAAACATCACAGCACAAAGCAAACCATCAACACAGGATATGCGTGGTTCACCCTAGTGTGGGGCTACGTCCACCAACATCTTCGTCTTCTTTATCAGTCTCCAATATCTTACATTATTTTTCTCTTGTGCACTAAGCCATGGAACCAAACTTCGCATCGGACAGGTGATCTGCGCACGAAGCACCAGATCCACCTTCCCACTATCAATTCAAGGCACAGAGTTGAATCCTCTATCAAGCACATAGCCTTACATAAGCATTATGTTTCACTAAGCCACCCAAAACTACTTGCACTTAGCCTTGCACTTATCTAGTTACACCCACCCGCTCACTACATTACATTCTCTCTTATTTATACTTTTACATTTACAAAAAGGCCTAATCATGGCTAAACCCATGTGCCGACATCCCATAACCCTTTACAAAACCCTAAGAACCCCATGTTGGGTCCACAAATAAAGTGAGATCCCGCGATCTTGGCTCCATGTGGGCGCTCCATCTTTGACCAACCCGTCGAAGTCCAAAAACGTGGTCCACCCTGACCAATGTTTCCTCAAAACTTGGTCAAGGGCCAAGACACAATAAACACATTTTGTATGCACATGATCCAGGCAATGCAAGCATGTATGATACAAGACCAATCCACTCTAGGATTTCAAATGGTCCACAATATCTTGCTACTAGTTTTCAACATCTTCCCAATCTTAGTGAACTCTTCTTAGCCTTCACTTTCAATAAAATATGTTCACCCACTCTTAATTATAGATGTGTTCTTCCTTTTTCTTCATATCTTTTTTGCGTGTCATGTGCAACCTTCAAATTTTTCTTAATATTTGTCATCTGTTCTTTCATGTCCTTGAACAACTCAGGCCCAACAACTACTTTGTCTGCTAGGTTGTCCCATCTCAGTTGCATCTTGCACTTTCTACCATACAATGCTTCAAATGGGCTCATATTCAAAGATGTTTGATACTCATTATTATAAGAAAATTCCATTAAATGCATATAATCTTCACATTTTGATCGCTTATCCATCACATACATCCTCAACATATCCTCAATCACCTAATTGACCCTCTATATTTTCCCATCTATCTATGGGTGATATATTGTGCTAACATTTAAATTTGTCCCAAATCCTTTAAATAATCCCTTCCATAAATTTGATGTGAACTTTGAATCTCTATCAAAAACAAATACCTTAGTCACACCATGTATCCTGGAAATTTCCCTCATGTAAATCTCGATGATGGAATCTTGCTTGTGATTTATATTTACTGGAATAAAATGGGCATCCTTTGTTAATTTATCCACCACTACCATGATGGAATCATGTTGCTTCACTGTTCTGGGCAACTTGGTAATAAAATTAATTAATGTAACAACTACCCATTTCCACTCAGGAATGAGAAATATTTGTAGCAATCCAATTGGATGTCTGTGCTGAACCTTTACCTTATGACACTCCATACACTTGGCCATGTAATCAACCACATCTTTCTTCATGCTTGGCCAAAAATATTGGCGTCTTATAGCTGCAATTGTTTTATGATATCTTAGGTTCTCAGCACAAGGCACATTGTGCATTTCTCTCAGCATTATATTTTTCAACAGTTGAGATCTAAGCACATATACCTTTCCCTTGTACATGAGGACTCTGTCCTCTCTCATTTCATAATATTTAAATTTCTACTGAAAATTGCCTTGTTGTAATGTTTCTTTTGCTTGCAAATAATGTTGATTTGAATTTACAACTTCCAAAATTTTGTCTTTTAAATTTGAATTATAAATGCTTATGGTTGTAGCATGCATCTCATGCACCCTCCTACTAAGTGCATCAACCACTTGTTTTCTTTTCCTTTGATATTATTTATACCAAAGTCATACTCACTGAGCAATTCTATCCATCTAATTTTGCACGACATTGAGTGTTGGTTGTCCAAACAAATATTTCAGACCACTATAGTTTGTTCTTAGTTCAATATTTTTTCCCATGAGATAATGTCTCCACATTTTTAGTGCATGAATAATAGCTTCCAACTCTAATTCATATGTGGCATTGTTTCTTTCATGCTCTTTGAGCTTCCTGGACTCATAATAAATAACATTTTCATTTTGGGTATGGACTCCACCAAATCCTTCTTTGCATGCATTTGTGCACACTATAGAGTCTTCATTTGGATCAACAATATTTAGTATGGGTGCACTTGTTAACAAATATTTCAAATCTTGAAAAATTTCTTCACATTCAGAGGTCCATTCAAACTTCACACCCTTCTTTTACAAAGAAGTGATTGGGTGTGCAATCTTTGAAAAGCCTTTAATAAACCTCTAATATCTTGTAAGTCTCATGAATGATCTGACTTCTGTACCATTCCTTAGTGTTGGCCATTCTTT
>ML814680.1:89489-100908 GCA_009831015.1 Picea engelmannii
TTCCTTTTGTGCTTTGATCTCTGGTGGATTCCTAGGGATCACCTTTTCTACTAGGTCTGTGATTTCATGTCTGTAGCTTTCCATAGCCTGTGCTATATTTTGGATATTCTCTTTTGTGCTGAACTCCCCTACTAGTGCATTGTCTGGAATAGTTTGAAATACTTCCTCAAGACTTTGTTCTAATTTTTCCATGCGTTGTTTTTTTTCGTCTCTCTCAAGTTGCACTTCTTTGAGAGATATCTCCAGTACCTATTTCACCTCCTTCATTGTCTCCAATTTCTTCACATATGTCTTATCCCTTGATTGTACTTCGTGTGTGACACTAATATGTAACTTATATAACTCCTTGGTTGGAATCTTGGACAACACCAAGTCCAAATACTATATATCCTTGAAAGGTTTTTGCGTTGTGCCCTTGTCTACATGTAACATTCCTTGGATAATCTGGAAAGTCTCACTTCTTATTATTGTTGTTTTCACTATCTCCTTTTCTTCTTGTACTTTCTCCCGTTGTGCGATGCCTTTCTGTTGTGCGACATTGATATGTAGGCTCTCTAGAACTTCATTAACTTCCACCAAATTTTTCATCATTTCTTCTCTTTGTGACTCTGCGACATATAAGGCTTCTTCTCCTCGATCTTGTAATTTATTTTCCACCAATTTTGCATCATCCTTAGTTATTTTGAGTTGAAAGGCCTTCTTCCACGCCTTCATTTTCTTTATTTGTTCTCCTATCTACACTGTTGATTTTTTTTTGGGTGGTGTTTATGTCTGTGTGGGTTTCTCATGGCTAGAGATGGTACCATTCTTCTATGCTTCCCATTTATTCCTTGGGCACGCTAAGTTCCTAGTACTAATGCCCTCGATATCGTTTCTTTCTTCCTCTACTTCTTGACTGTCATCACACTTTCTGTTGGATGTGTGCGCTATGATGTTTTCCCGGTGTTGGCTACTGGACTACTTGATTTCTGCGACGTGCTGAATTCTTCTTATTCTTTTCCCTTTGTTCCCTTCTTGACAGCCACTGGTACGTTCCACTGATTTGGTCATTCTACTATTACCCATTGGACTTATTCTGTTATGATGCAATACTACATCTTCAACTATTTCTTCTCGGGGTCTCGCCTTTCCTGTATCCACATATTGTGCCTGGGTTCCTTGAAGTTTTCTATCCCTTCATTTTCCTTCACCACTTTTGGTGAGATTCTCTAGGTGTCTTCTATCTTCTCCTATATCTTTCCAAGATACATGCAAAAAATACTAGAATTCCCTTTCCTCTCCTTAGGAACTTCATTGTGCCACAAAGTTTCATATCTTGTTGCGCAACACTTTCCTATCATGTCATAGAATGATGAATACTGAGGTTCTGCACATCCTACTAAAGCTATCAAGATCAACAACCAATAATAATGGAACTTTGTCGCAGCATCCTACGAATCTCTGCAATCTTCCAAAAAAGAGGTTGAGCAAATAGGGAGCCCAACTAAGAATTGTCCCCTTCGTGCACTACACATACGCTACTATCACTCCTATTGGTGCCTCTTCCTTGCAACACTTTATAAGTAGCTTGCATTCTATTAACTTTGTCGCAAATCTTTTGGCTAGGTCATTGATGTTCTTGATGATCATTCCTTTACTTCCCCTTTCAATGCCAAATTGAGATTTTACTTCTTCTTCAATGGCCTTTTCCTTTGTTTTATCATCTAAATACTAATCAAGTTTCAACCCATCTATTGGCAGCCCTGTAATCTATGCAATTAATTATACATCAATCGATATGGGTATGTCCATCCACAAAAATCATCCATGGACTCTTTCCAATAGTTGTTTCACGCATGCATTGACATCCTTCCCCCTGCCAAAGTGAGTTATTTCTAATAAATTCATGATGCCATAGTTATACAGCCCTGCTATCCACTGTTTTGGCTAAAAAATAAGATCTCCTAATGGGCCCTTTCCCGTTTTTTCCATATAAATATCCTGTGTAAGCTATGGAAATTGAGCTACCTCTATCATGTCATGATCTATGTATTTTAGCTTGGGAATAAACCCCAACATATCTTCTACAACTATGACCAATTCTAGAATATGGGGCAGTGACAATGACACATGTGTTTGTCACACTCTGTTGTTACATATGGCCTTGTTCTCTTCTTTGATGGACCTGCTATCTCAATCTGTGCTTCCTCCTTAATGTATTGATCAGTGTCACTGTCATCCTCGACCTTCGAGGGTTACTATTTTCTAGGTTTATCTGATTCTGTCTTCTCACTATCTTATTCATTTTATACTTCCTCTATGTGTTCCACTTCTGGTTTTCTGCATTAGGAATTTCTTTTGTACTAGGGTTCCAACCTTCTCCGCCTGGTTTACTTCTACTGCTTCTTCATCTGGGTTATGTTCCTTGACCAACGCCGGGCTAATTGATTCACTTTCTTTTGACATAATCTCATCCACATAAACAACCCCAATTTCCTCCTCTATCGATTTATTGGCACTTCTGGTCCTTATGGTGAACTGGCTAGGTGCTCCAAACTTTGGCAGTGTCATTGTTCTAGCTCTAGAAAATTTCTCTTCAAATCGGTTGGACTCTCCACAATTTTTTCACACAATCACACCATGTTCACTCCTTTTCTTTTTTTCTCTTGTTTATTCAAAATCACATAAGTGTTTGTCTTTTCATGTTTTTTCCCTTTTTATAATTTCTATCATAAATGCTCTGATGCACCCTCTTTTATCCGTTCATCGATTTCCTTCTTTCTAATCATTTTTTGTCCTGGTGCATTGTGTTCACTTTTTATGTCGCGTCGTTGATTCATGTTCTATCATACCTCTTTCTAGACTCTGATGTGCATTGCATCCTTCAACTATATGTCTACCTTGTATCCATCCACTAACTTCTTTTTTTCTTTTTATCATTTTCTACTTTTTTCTTCTCTTTTTCTTCTTTTAAGTCATACTATATACAATATGTACAAGTATAACTTATGCGCTATAACTATTGAGGGTTAATGGTTTGACTGTCCCTATACAGTTTTAGTCGACTACCATTCACCATACCTCGGTCCTCCTTTCCTGTTAAATCTTGCAGGTGCACAACATCTCCATATGTGATAGAATTTATCTCAAAATGCCCTAACCAATGCATCTTGAACTTCCCTAGGTGCTACAAGTGCATATTGTCATAGAGGAGAACCAAATCTCCTTCCTTGTAGTTCTACTTCTTAATATGTCTATCATGCCAAGATTTATCCTTTGTTTTATGTACTTCTTGATGGAACCCAACAATAATCATGTATTCCTCTAATTCCATGGGTTGGGTCAATATTTACTGGGTTGTGCCTCTTTCTGGCATGTTTTTAATGGTTGCAATGTGTAAACTAGGTATCAAGTACTCCAATGGAACCACTGCTTCATTTTTATACACCAATACAAAAGGTGTTTTCCCTGTTAGCTTCTTGCATGTAGTTCTATAGTTCCATAACATTGTTGGTACCTTCAAGTCCCAATCATCTATGTTTACATTACACATATTTGTTAAGACATTCTCCAATATCTTGTTAAACACTTCCGTTGTTCCATTAGCTTGAGGGGGTAAGGAGTTCTCTTCTGATGATGTATCTCAAATTCTTCAAGCATTGCCTGGATTTTACTATTAATGAAATGAGTCCCTTGATCACTCATCCAAATTCTAGGGCATCCAAATATTGTAACTACATGTTCAAATAAAAATCTTGTTGTAGTCTCTACATTGCAATCTTTCATTGTTGTTGCTTCATCCCATGTGGTCAAATATTCTTTCATTGTAATGATATACCTTTCTTTTGATCTTCTGGTTGGTGGATTAATTGGTCCTATGAAGTCTATTTCCCACTTGTCAAACAATTTCAAATTTACATGAGGTCTTAATGGCATCTCATCCCTCTTGAATAGCTTTCCAACCCTCTGATAGACATCATAATTCTGACGGTATTGCTTTGCATCCTTGTGAATTGTTGGCCACCATAATATTGTGTGTTATATCTTTTGCACAGTATCCTTCCCTGCATAATGTCCTCCATCTATGCCTTCATGTGCTTCTGCCAAAATGATAGGGCGTTCAATGTCCATCACACATCTCCTCAAAATGTTGTCTGCACCAAGTTTGTACAAGTGTCATGCAATCAATTGGTAGTCTGCAGCTCTAACTACCAAATTTTTACTCTACACAGTATTCAACACCTTTCGGGAAAATTATGTACTCAAAACTCCATAATGTCAGCAAAATACTTATCGACAATTCGTACTAAAAAAGTTGTGCATCCGGGAAATTATCCTCCAAAATGCTTGGTTCTTCTGCATTCGTTATCCTTGACAGATGAACTGGCCCTGCATTCAATCTTCCAAGTTTCACAACAACTTCAAAATAAAACTCCTGAAAAAACAACAACCATCTGCACATTCTTCCCCCCAACACTATCTTATTGACCAAATATCTAAGAGCATAGTGGCCTGTAAACATCTTAAAGTGTTGGCCTAACAAGTAATGTCTGAATTTCTGTAATTCGTACACCATATCCATACCTTCTCTTTTTGTTGTGTTGTAATTATGTTTTGAATCTGACATCTTCATGCTTGCAAATGCTATGGGGTGGTCTATGTCACCTTCTACTAGTTGTGTCAATACTGCTCCAAGTGTTATTAAAGATGCATCCACATGCACGTGAAATTATTTTGACCAATCTAGAAACACCAAAATTGGCATAGTCACCATCTTCTCCTTTAAAATATCCAAACTCTGTTGGCACTCATGATTCCACTAATATTTAGTATCTTTTTTCAACAGTTTCTTCATGGGAACAATAATTTGTGTATATCCCCTTATGAACTTCATATAATAACCTGTATGCCCAAGTGTACTTTTTAACTGGCACACTGACTTAGGTGGTGGTAAATTAACAATAACAACAATTTTGGCAGGATCAACCAGTACACTCTATTTACACACCACATGCCCTAACAAGATCCCAAATGGTGCGTTGAAAACACATTTCTTTATATTCAATGAAATATGACATTGTCTACATATTTCTAACATCAATATTAGTACTTCAACATGATCCTTCAATAAACTAAAGATTGTCTAATCATCTAATTAAACTTCCAAAAACTTATGAATAAAATCCTTAAAGGATGCTACTACTACTCTTGAAAATATTGCAGGTGAATTCTTCAATCCAAAAGGCATCATTGTGTACTAATACGATCCCCATTCTGTAGAAAATGTTGTCTTATGTCAATCCTCTGGTGATACCCTGAAAACCCATTAGTAAATGAATATGTTTCTTGGCCTCCTACATTCTCCAATACTTCATCTATAAATGGGGTAGGAAAAGGATAATGCAAACAAGAATCATTCAACTTCCTCATGTCTACAAAAATCCTTATTCCCCCTTTCTTCTTCTCGTGTACTACCATAGGATTGATCCATTCTGATTCTTCAACAGGTTCTATGACACCAACCTCTAACATCTTGTCATTTTCTTCCTTCACTTTCTGTTGCTTGTACATTAGATTCAACATGTAAGGTCTATGTCTTATTGGTATGGAATATGGATTCAAAGGGATATTCATCTCTCCTAGTTCTCTTGCTACCCCTTTCATCTCTGAAAATGTCACTAGAAACAGATCACTATGCTCGCGCAATAACTTTGTTATTCTTTTTACTGCCTGATTATCCCAATAACCCCCAATACTGGCAATATTTGGCTTCTCTTAAGTTCCAATATTTACCTTCTTGATATTTAGTGGCGCCGAAAATTCATCTGATTATAGTTGTGGTTTTTCTACTTCTCTTTTTCCTTCAACTTCTGGGATCTCAATATTGCGCGAGTTTTCTTCTGTTGGATCTTCTTCCACGAGGTGACAATAGTGTAACAATTGTTTGACTGTCTATCGATTCTAGTTTTGATAGGATATCACAACTTCAACTTCGGGTTCTTCAAATATCCTATCCCTTACCAACTTCAGTGTTGTATCTATCTTTGGACTCTCATTTTCAAATTCAAAAGTGATCACTAAATTTTGTTGCATCTCTTCCCAAATTGCAGTTTCTCTATGTTCTAATTATGTGTAACAATTCCTTGGAATGTCTTCTAATGTGTGGATAAAGTGATGTGGTCATTCTTCTGGAGGTACCAATCTCCATTGAACCATGCACCTATCTAAATGTTCTCTAGGTTGTCCAAACCCATCATACTTCTCCACATATTTCTTTTCCTGCTATGTGCCAAATATGATGTGCAATAACCTTTTGCATTGATACCAATCCTTAATCTTATCTTTATGTGAACCCCACCAATGTGAAGTTGTTTCTTTCAAAGACATGTCTAAAACTAATAGCCTTTGATTCTCCAAAATTTCCAACTTAAACTTTGATAAAAAGTCTTCTAAACCATTCCAACCATAGAAAGTAGGAGGTTATCTTACCTCTGAGTCAATCCATCTCAACGCACACGTTATTCTAGTGAATCTCCTGGTAGATAATTCATGTAATCCATCTCAACTCCACCACCCCTGGTCACTTGGCTAAGGGCGGATGCAATGTGGGAAAATTCCAACACAAACCTATGATAGAAATTGGCAAGGCCTAAGAAGCTTCGAAGCTCGGTGAGTGTGGTCAGGGCTGGCCAGTCACAAATGAACTGGATCTTGGTTGGATCGACATGCACCTAATGCTCATTAACAATGTAGCCTAGGTACTGGACCATGTTCACGTCGAAGGAGAATTTTTCCAAATTTTCATATAGCTTGTGTTGTTGTAGAGTGTGCATAACCTGTTGAATATGATGCAAGTGTCCCACCCAACTCTTGTTGAAGATGAGGATGTCATCCAAATACACCACCACAAAAGAATTGGTGAAAGGCCACAATATATCCTCCATCATCATCATGAAAGTTGTTGCGGTATTTGTCAATCCAAAGGGCATGAACATCCATTCAAAAAGACCTTCTTTGGACTTGAAGGAAGTCTTTCATACATCGGTCTGCTCTATTGGGACCTGGTGGTAGCCAAACTTCAGATCAATCTTATTGAAGTATTTTTCCCCCTTGATTTGGTCAAGGAGATCATTAATTCTTGGAATTGGGTACTGGTTCCTGACTATGATTTTATTTAGAGCCCAATAATCAATGCAAAGTCACCAAGTCTCGTATTTCTTCTACACAAGCACGATTGGGCTTCCACGAGGTGATGAGCTTGGTCGTATGTTCTGCTTTTTGAGAAGCTCTTGAATCTGGCTCTTGATTTCCTCATTTTATGATAGAGAGAAGCAATAGACTATCCCATTAGGTAGCAGTGCATCGAGGGTCAGATTGATTGAATGATTGACTTGACAGTGCATAGGTACTCTAGTCGGTGAGGAGAATATGTCTGTGTATTCTTCCATGACCTTATCCACTTGTTTTCGTTGTGTAGAGACACCTACCACGGAGGCCATGGATGTGGCTACAACATTTCTCTCACTTTGAGTGTGAATCACGAAGACTACAAACTTCTCAATATGAGAGATTACCTTCATGCATTGCTTGGAAGAGATCAAGGAAATGGTAGTAGGTGGGACTACCTCGGGTATCCTGTACAATTTCATATCCAAAGTGAAAATAACACTATGAGGCCTAGACTCATATACAACATAATGTTTCCATAATAAGGTTTTCCCAAAAGAACATCACAAAATTCAAGGGGGGCGACATCACACAATACCTCATCTTTGAAGGGATTGATGCCATAGGGAAGGAGACATTGTTGACTGACGCGAAGATTTTTCCCTTGGCTAAGCCATTCAATGGTGTACGACTATGGGTGCGGTGTTTTCGGTAGAGCCAACTGTTTGAAGACCTGCGCTAAGATGATGTTCTTTTTTCTACCGCTATCAACGATCAAATGCAATAGAGTACCCTTCACCCACATCTGTGAATGAAAGAGGAAGTTACCTTCCTTTGGTTCAACAGGTTCACCGGGATGGATCTTGGTGGTAGAAACGGTGGCACTAGGTTATGTGTCAATGATCAGTCTCCCTTTTTTTGGTTATGACTCAGAGTTAGAACTCACATCTGATTCAGAGGCTTTCACCTCGACCACCAATGATTTCTTTGAGTGGAATTCAACGGTGTTACGCTAGGGGATCTTATGGAACTCGCACCACTTCCCAATGTCTTTCTTTGTCTTCTCATTATACTTCTATGTTTGCAGATTAGAATGGTTTTCCTGATGTTGTCCATCCTTTCTCTGTGCTTTTTTCTACGGGTTGGGGCTACATTTTCCCTTCTTCTACTGTGAGGGGTTCACAGACCCAAACTGTCACGTCTTTTATGGGTTAACAACATATTGATAGGTTGTGCCCAAGCATGAGATGTCCAGAAACTCCATTTTTGTCTGGATGTATCTATGCAGACCATTGCGGTACTTGAGAACCGAATTTCTCTCAGAGTCTTTGATACCCAACTTGGTGCGCAAGGTATGGAAGACATTGGTGAACTATGGCATTTTTTGGTCCCTTTCTTGCCATAGTGTGTTTCATCTTGTATATAAGTCATCATAACTTCCAACGAGGTAGTATTGTTCTTTAATAACATCCATGAAACAACCCTAAGTGGGTGCGAGTGCAAATAATGGAGATTCCTATGTTTCCTTTTGCTCACAAAAAGTCTCCCACCAATCTTTGACATGGGGTACCACCTTAAGGAGCGCAAATGTAGTATTTTCTCTATCAAAAAAGTTATGCATAGAAAAATAACCTTCTAGAATGTTTAACCATTTGTCTACAACATCTGCATCTATCTAACCTTCAAATAGAGGAATATAAAAAATGATATGTACCTTGAACGGGGTGGTGCCTCCACTCGAGGAAGATGCATTGTCTGTTGGAAGTCGTCGAAGGATTTGCGCAAAATTATCCATCATCTTGTTCCTCTATCGCGCGATGGCTTCCTTGAGAAACAGTTTGAAGGGATCACCTTCCCCATCATCTCATTTTTCTGTCGTGAGAGGGATTCCTCGAGCAATAGTTTGAAGGGATCTCCTACCCCATCATCTCCTTCCTCTGTTGTGAGAGGGCTTCCTCGAGCAACGGTTTGAAGGGATCTCCTACCCCATCATCTCTCTTTTCTTCCCCCATGGGTGACCATCGAGTTCGGCGAGGTCGATCTTACAAAGGCTCAACTGGTTCGAGTCCCAACTGCTTATACCCTAACCTCGTTGGGGTCATGCACAAAGAAACAAATGAAGAGAAGACCACTCTGATACCACTGATCCATATTTATGAGTGGAAAAAAATGAAACATAGATCTATAACATTAACATAGATATGCAGTGAAAAATAACATAGATAAAGTGAAACTTAACTTCTATTCAATAAAGAAATTTGTTGAAACTATTAAATGCATAATGAAACAATCTTGCTCGAATGGTGGTAGCTAATCTCTGAGAAGAGATGTGGCGACTACGCGCATTCGCCTGAGCACATTACAATGAGGCCTCCAAGCATTTTTAGCATAAAGAAGTAATAAAA
This sequence comes from Picea engelmannii, assembly GCA_009831015.1. Classification (NCBI taxonomy): domain Eukaryota; kingdom Viridiplantae; phylum Streptophyta; class Pinopsida; order Pinales; family Pinaceae; genus Picea; species Picea engelmannii. The sequence goes on from ML814680.1 coordinate 99,041, forward strand.
AAACCCTAGACATCCAAAAAACTAACCCTAGGAGATGAAGTTCCAAAAGTCACGGGGGGGCCGATGGGGTAAGTTGGTACATCAACTTCCCGGGGTCATAAATTTTGCATAGGATCTTTATTTTAGGTGCATGATAGCTCGTTGGAAACTTCTATCTGAGGACTACACATGTTGTCGTCATGCTCTGGCTCTGTCTACAGTGTGATTATTGCGAGCCAAAAAAACATTGTCCAGGGCCTCAAAACGACCGCGGAAGTTTAGGATCCAAAAAATTAGAAAAAAACTGCCAAGATGAAAAATGTTTGTGAGCCAGTTGGAAGAGGTGGGTGGCCACCGATATCCACCTAGATCAATTTTATTTTTTTTCTAATGCGATATAGAATGAACATGAGTCATGTGGGCATGCTCAAAATATGAATATAAGATGAAGTGTTCATGCATCGTATGGAATAGATTGCATCCTTTTTTATATGGGTGTTCACAAAATGTTTGATTTTTTATTATGACTAAAGTGTTATATTGTCATTACGTCGATATGCATACACCTATTGGAAATGGTGAGATTTAATGCCCTTTTAATTACAAATGGGATTTTAATGGCCATAATTTCATTTGCTTAGAATATTCTTTGTCGACACATTATATGAAAGGCTGAGATTTGGAACATTAACTTCCTTCCATGACAAAACATGTATGTTCATCATTAAATTGGGTGATTAAGGTTATTTGGGTATTTTACTGTGTTTTGATTTTTTAACTTTGTTTTTATATTTTTTTTTAGTGTGATTTAGATTTTTTTATTGTATTTATGTTTTTTTACTGGCTTCATTCCCACTTCCCTCACTAGATGTCACTTGGATAGTGAGTGATATGCGTTGGGTAAGTGGAAATAGGCCTCATCAGTTGTGCGGTGTCTTACGGCCTTTACCAGATGTGAATTTTACATTAGATTATTAAATTAATGGGGTGTTAATGGGGCATTTTAAATTAAATTCATGGATCCCTTTCCAGATGTCAATTGCACGAGGAAAATAATGAGACGTTTTTTCTTTGTGGAACCTTTGCGATGTCCGGGCCCCGGCCCTTACCACATGTCATTTACAAGACATGATATTAAATTATCAGGGAAAATTAATGAGGCGTTTTTACTTCGTGCAAGTCTAAGCCTACCACCTGTTCCGACCAATTGTGCCCGCTTGCTCAATATGCATCCCATTTTTACCTTTAGCATTCCCTAGACTTTTTCGTTTCAGATTTATGTAAACAACCCCTTGAAAATTTCTTTTCTTTTCATATCTAATCAGAGAAGTGGACACACATTGAACGAAGGAAGCATCAGATGAAGGAAGCATATTAGAGAGGAGCATCATCAATAACGCACTTGGAGGAAGGAAACAATAGCATCAATCAAACATGAAGAAAATATTGTGTTTCATTTTTTAGTTCAAATATGTAGTTGTGTCTTAAACTAGACCGAAAAGGCACAATCATTCTTTAGTATTGATCTCATTTGTAGGATACTGAATTTGTCACATAAATCGAGATGGACACAGATTTGGTTGAATTCAAGATGAGTATTTGGTTGCCCTAATTGTCATCCTGTCGTGTTTACATTTGATTAAAACAAGTTGAAATTTCCTTTGTGTTTACCTTTGAACGTTACCAATCCTTCGTAGCCTTGAATTTCATCGTTCAGGTTGATATTTAATTTCAATGTCGACCAGATTCAAATAGCTTCTTGAGTAACGAGAAGGGTTGAAGGCGCCTTCACTCTATTCCCTTTAATCTATTTGATCTCATGCATTTTTCTTCCTACGAAATATATTTTTTAACTTCTTTGTTGGTTCGTAGGGACACTCATATCCTAG
>ML814680.1:161548-181546 GCA_009831015.1 Picea engelmannii
CATTCCATTAACTTTGTCGCAAATCTTTTGGCTAGGTCATTGATGTTCTTGATGATCATTCCTTTACTTCCCCTTTCAATGCCAAATTGATATTTTACTTCTTCTTTAATGGCCTTTTCGTTTGTTTTATCATATAAATACTAATCAAGTTTCAACCCATCTGTTGGCGGCCCTATAATCTATGCAATTAATTATACATCAATCGATATGGGTATTTCCATCCACAAAAATCATCCATGGACTCTTTCCAATAGTTGTTTCATGCATGCATTGACATCCTTCCCCCTACCGAAGTGAGTTATTTCTAATAAATTCATGATGCCATAGTTATACATCCCTACTATCCACTGTTTTGGCTAAAAAATAAGATCTCCTAATGGGCCCTTTCCCTTTTTTTCCATATAAATATCCTGCATAAGCCATGGAAATTGAGCTACCTCTATCATGTCATGATCTATGTATTTTAGCTTGGGAATAAACCCCAACATATCTTCTACAACTATGACCAATTCTAGAATATGGGGCAGTGACAATGACACATGTGTTTTTCACACTCTGTTGTTACGTATGGCCTTGTTCTCTTCTTTGATGGACCTACTATCTCGATCTGTGCTTCCTCCTCAATGTATTGATCAGTGTCACTGTCATCCTCAACCTTTGAGGGTTACTCTTTTCTAGGTTTATCTGATTCTGTCTTCTCACTATCTTATTCATTTTGTGCTTCCTCTATGTGTTCCACTTCTGGTTTTTCTGCATTAGGAATTTCTTTTGTACTAGGGTTCCAACCTTCTCCCACCTAGTTTACTTCTACTGCTTCTTCATCTGGGTTATGTTCCTTGACCAACGTTGGGATAATTGATTCACTTTCTTTTGACATAATCTCATCCACATAAACCACCCCAATTTCCTCCTCTATCGATTTATTGGCGCTTTTGGTCCTTATGGTGAACTGGCTAGGTGCTCCAAACTTTGGCAGTGTCATTTTTCTAGCTCTAGAAAATTTCTCTTCAAATCAGTTGGACTCTCCGTAATTTTTTCACACAATCACACCATGTTCACTCCTTTTCTCTTTTTCTCTTGTTTATTCAAAATCTCATAAGTGTTTGTCTTTTCATGTTTTTTCCTTCTTTCTGATCATTTTTTTTCTTGGTGCATTGTGTTCACTTTTTATGTCACGTCGTTGCTTCATGTTATATCATACCTCTTTCTAGACTCTGATGCACATTGTATCCTTCAACTATATGTCTACCTTGTATCCATCCACTAACTTCTTTTTTTCTTTTTATCATTTTCTACCTTTTCTTCTCTTTTTCTTCTTTTAAGTCATACTATATACAATATGTACAAGTCTAACTTATGCACTATAACTATTGAGGGTTAATGGGTTGACTATCCCTATACAGTTTTAGTCGACTACCATTCACCATACCTCGGCCCTCCTTTCCTGTTAAATCCTGTAGGTGCACAACACCTTCATATGTGATAGAATTTATCTCAAAAGGCCCTAACCAATGCATCTTGAACTTCCCTAGGTGCTACAAGTACTTATTGTCATAGAGGAGAACCAGATCTCCTTCCTTGAAGTTCTACTTCTTAATATGTCTGTCATGCCAAGATTTATCCTTTGTTTTATGTACTTCTTGATGGAACCCAACAATAATCATGTATTCCTCTAATTCCATGGGTTGGGTCAATATTTCCTGGGTTGCACCTCTTTCTGACATGTTTTTAATGGTTGCAATGTGTAAACTAGGTATCAAATACTCCAATGGAACCACTGCTTCCTGTTTATACACCAATACAAAAGGTGTTTTCCCTGTTAGCTTCTTGCATGTAATTCTATAGTTCCATAACATTGTTGGTACCTTCAAGTCCCAATCATATATGTTTACATTACATTCTCCAATATCTTGTTAAACACTTCCATTGTTCCATTAGCTTGAGGGTGGTAAGGAGTTCTCTTCTGATGATGTATCTCAAATTCTTCAAGCATTGCTTGGATTTTACTATTAATGAAATGAGTCCCTTGATCACTCATCCAAATTCTAGGGCATCCAAATCTTGTAACTACATGTTCAAATAAAAAGCTTGTTAGTCTCTACATTGCAATCTTTCATTGTTGTTGCTTCATCCCATGTGGTCAAATATTCTTTCATTGTAATGATATACATTGCTTTTGATCTTCTGGTTGGTGGATCAATTGGTCCTATGAAGTCTATTTCCCACTTGTCAAACAATTTCAAATTTACATGAGGTCTTAATGGTATCTCATCCCTCTTGAATGGCTTTCCAATCCTCTGATAGATATCATAATTCTGACAGTACTGCTTTGCATCCTTGTGAATTGTTGGCCACCATAATATTTCACGTAATATCTTTTGCACAGTATCCTTCCCTACATAATGTACTCCATCTATGCCTTCATGTGCTTCTGTCAAAATGATAGGGTGTTCATGCTCCATCACACATCTCCTCAAAATGTTGTCTGCACCAAGTTTGTACAAGTGTCCTGCAATCAATTGGTAGTCTGCAGCTCTAACTACCAACTTTTTATTCTACACAGTATTCAACACCTTTCGGGAAAATCATGTACTCAAAACTCAATAATGTCAGCAAAATACTCATCGACAATTTGTACTGAAAAAGTTGTGCATCCGGGAAATTATCCTCCAAAATGATTGGTTCTTCTGCATTCGTTATCCTTGACAGATGAACTGGCCCTACATTCAATCTTCCGGGTTTCACAACAACTTCAAAATAAAACTCCTGAAAAAACAACAACCATCTGCACATTCTTCCCCCCAACACTATCTTATTGACCAAATATCTAAGAGCATAGTGGTTTGTAAACATCTTAAAGTGTTGGCCTAACAAGTAATGTCTGAATTTCTGTAATTTGTACACCATATCCATACCTTCTCTTTTTGTTGTGTTGTAATTATGTTCTGAATTTGACATCTTCATGCTTGCAAATGCTATGGGGTGGTCTACGTCACCTTCTACTAGTTGTGTCAATAATACTCCAAGTGTTATTGAAGATGCATCCACATGCACGTGAAATTATTTTGACCAATATGGAAACACCAAAATTGGCGTAGTCACCATCTTCTCCTTTAAAATATCCAAACTCTATTGGCACTCATGATTCCACTGATATTTAGTATCTTTATTCAACAGTTTCTTCATGGGAACAATAATCTGTGTATATCCCCTTATGAACTTCATATAATAACCTATATGCCCAAGTGTACTTTTTAACTGGCACACTGACTTAGGTGGTGGTAAATTATCAATAACAACAATTTTGGCAGGATCAACCAGTACACTCTATTTACACACCACATGCCCTAACAAGATCCCAAATGGTGCGTTGAAAACACATTTCTTTATATTCAATGAAATATGACACTGTCTACATATTTCTAACAACAATATTAGTACTTCAACATGATCCTTTAATAAACTAAAGACTGTCCAATCATCTAATTAAACTTCTGAAAACTTATGAATAAAATCCTTAAAGGATGCTACTACTACTCTTGAAAATATTGTACGTGAATTCATCAATCCAAAAGGCATCGTTGTGTACTAATACGATCCCCATTCTGTAGAAAATGTTGTCTTATGTCAATCCTTTGGTGCTATCCTAATCTAGTGATACCCTGAAAACCCATTAGTAAATGAATATGTTTCTTGGCCTCCTACATTCTCCAATACTTCATCTATAAATGGGGTAGGAAAAGGATAATGCAAACAAGAATCATTCAACTTCCTCAAGTCTACAGAGATTCTTATTCCCCCTTTCTTCTTCTCATGTACTACCATAGGACTGATCCATTCTGATTCTTCAATAGGTTCTATGACACCAACCTTTAACATCTTGTCATTTTCTGCCTTCACTTTCTGTTGCTTGTACATTAGATTCAACATGTAAGGTCTATGTCTTATTTGTATGGAATATGGATTCAAAGGGATATTCATCTCTCCTAGTTGTCTTGCTACCCCTTTCATCTTTGAAAATGTCACTAGAAACAGATCACTATGCTCGCTCAATATTCTTCTTACTGCCTGATTATCCCAATAACCCCCAATACTGGCAATATTTGGCTTCTCTTAAGTTCCAATATTTACCTTCTTGATATTTAGTGGCATCAAAAATTCATCTGATTATAGTTGTGGTTTTTCTACTTCTGTTTTTCCTTCAGCTTCTGGGATCTCAATATTGCGCAAGTTTTCTTCTGTTGGATCTTCTTCCACGAGGTGACAATAGTGTAACAATTGTTTGACTGTATGTCGGTTCTGGTTTTGATAGGATATCACAACTTCAACTTCAGGTTCTTCAAATATCCTATCCCTTACCAACTTCAGTGTTGTATCTATCTTTGGACTCTCATTTTCAAATTCAAAAGTGATCACTAAATTTTGTTGCATCTCTTCCAAATTTGCAGTTTCTCTATGTTCTAATTATGTGTACCAATTCCTTGGAATGTCTTCTAATGTGTGGATAAAGTGATGTGGTCATTCTTTTGGAGGTACRAATCTCCATTGAACCATGCACCTATCTAAATGTTCTCTAGGTTGTCCAAACCCATCATACTTCTCCACATATTTCTTTTCCTGCTATGTGCCAAATATGATGTGCAATAACCTTTTGAATTGATACCAATYSTTAATCTTATCTTTATGTGAACCCCACCAACATGAATTTGTTTCTTTCAAATACATGTCTAAAACTAATAGCCTTTGATTCTCCAAAATTTCCAACTTAAACTTTGATAAAAAGTCTTCTAAACCATTCCAACCATAGAAAGTAGGAGTTTAACTTACCTCTGAGTCAATCCATCTCAACGCACGCGTTATTCTAGTGCATCTTCTCGTAGATAATTCATGTAATCCATGTCAACTCCACCACCTCTGGTCACCGTGCTAAGGGTTGATGCAATGTAGGAAAATCCCAACATGAACCTATGATAGAAATTAGCGAGGCCTAAGAAGCTTCAAAGCTCGGTGAGTGTGGATCTTGGTTGGATTGACATGCACCTAATGCTCATTAACATTGTAGCCTAGGTACTGGACCATGTTCATGTCGAAGGAGAATTTTTCCAAATTTTCATATAGCTTGTGTTGTTGTAGAGTGTGCATAACCTGTTGAATATGATGCAAGTGTCCCACCCAACTCTTGTTGAAGACAAGGATTTCATCCAAATACACCACCACAAAAGAATTGGTGAAAGGCCACAATATATCCTCCATCATCATCATGAAAATTGTTGTGGTATTTGTCAATCCAAAGGGCATGAACATCCATTCAAAAAGACCTTCTTTGGACTTGAAGGAAGTCTTTCATATATCAGTCTGCTCTATTGGGACCTGGTGGTAGCCAGACTTCAGATCAATCTTATTGAAGTATTTTTCCTCCTTGAGTTGGTCAAGGAGATCATCAATTCATGGAATTTGGTACTGGTTCCTGACTATGATTTTATTTAGAGCCCAATAATCAATGCAGAGTCACCAAGTCTCGTATTTCTTTTTCACACGCACGATTGGGCTTCCACAAGGTAATGAGCTTGGTCGTATGTGCCTCTTTTAGAAAAGCTCTTGGATCTGGCTCTTGATTTCCTCATTTTATGACAGAGAGAAGCAATAGACTATCCCATTAGGTAGCAGTGCATCGAGGGTCAGATCGATTGAATGATTGACTTGATAGTGCATAGGTACTCTAGTGGGTGAGGAGAATATGTCTTTGTATTCTTCCATTACCTTATCCACTTGTTTTTGATGTGTAGAGGCACTTGCCACGGAGGCCATGGATGTGGCTACAACATTTCTCTTACTTTGAGCATGAATCACGAAGAATACAAACTTCTCAATCTGATAGATTACCTTCACACATTGCTTGGAAGAGATCAAGGAAATGGCAGTAGGTGGGACTACCTCGGGTATCCTATACAATTTCATATCCAAAGTAATAATAACACTATGAGGCCTAGACTCATATACAACATAATGTTTCCATAAATAAGGTTTTCCCAAAAGAACATCACAAAATTCAAGGGGGGTGACATCACACAATACCTCATCTTTGAAGGGATTGATGCCATAGGGAAGGAGACACTATTGACTGACGTGGAGATTTTTCCCTTTGCTGAGCCATCTGATGGTGTACGACTATATGTGCGGTGTTTTAGGTAGAGCCAACTGTTTGAAGACCTATGCTAAGATGATGTTCTTTTTTCTACTGCTATCAACGATCAAATGCAACGGAGTACTCTTCACCCACATCTGTGAATGAAAGAGGAAGTTACCTTCCTTTGGTTCATCAGGTTCACTGGGATGGATGTTGGTGGTAGAAACGATGGCACTAGGTTCTGTGTCAATGATCAGTCTCCCTTTTTTGGGTTATGAATCAGAGTCAAAACTCACATCTGATTCATAGGCTTTCACCTCAACCACCAATGATTTCTTTGAGTGGCATTCAACGGTGTTACGCTAGGGGATATTATGGAACTCGCACCACTTCCCAATGTCTTTCTTTGCCTTCTCATTGTACTTCTATGTTTGCGGATTAGAATAGTTTTCTTGATGTTGTCCATCCTTTCTCTATGCTTTGTTCTACGGGTTGGGGCTACATTTTCCCTTCTTCTACTATGAGGGGTTCACAGACCCAAACTGTCACGTCTTTTGTTTAAGCTTCTGCTTCATTTTAATAGCATATTGATAGGTTGTGCCCAAGGATGAGATGTCCAGAAACTCCATTTCTGTTTGGATGTATCTATGCAGACCATTGCGGTACTTGAGCACCAAATTTCTCTCAGAGTCTTTGATACCCAACTTGGTGCGCAAGGTATGGAAGACATTGGTGAACTATGGCATTTTTTGGTCCCTTTCTCGCCACAATGTGTTTCATCTTGTATATAAGTCACCATAACTTCCAATGAGGTATTTATGTTCTTTAATAGCATCCATGAAACAACCCCAAGTGGGTGCGAGTGCAAATAATGGAGATTCCTATGTTTCCTTTTGCTCACAAAAAGTCTCCCACCAATGTTTGACATGGGGTACCACCTTAAGGAGCGCAAATGTAGTATTTTCTCTATCAAAAAAGTTATGGATAGAAAAATAACCTTCTATAAGGTTTAACCATTTGTCTACAACATCTGCATCTATCTAACCTTCAAATAGAGGAATATAAAAAACGATATGTAGCTTGAAGGGGGTGGTGCCTCCACTCGAGGAAGATGCATTGTCTATTGGAAGTCGTCGAAGGATTTGCGCAAAATTATCCATCGTCTCCTTCCTCTGTCATGAGAGGGCTTCCTCGAGCAATGGTTTGAAGGGATCTCCTACCCTATCATCTCTCTTTTCTTCCCCCATGGGCGACCATCGAGTTTGGCGAGGTCGATCTTACAAAGGCTCAACTGGTTCGAGTCCCAACTGCTTATACCCTAACCTCATTGGGGTCATGCACAAAGAAACAAATGAAGAGAAGACCACTCTGATACCAATGATCCATATTTATGAGAGGAAAAAAATGAAAGATATATCTATAACATTAACATAGATATGCAGTGAAAAATAACATAGATAAAGTGAAACTTAACTTCTATTTAATAAAGAAATTTTTTGAAACTATTAAATGCATAATGAAACAATCTTGCTCGAATGGTGGTAGCTAATCTCTGAGAAGAGATGTGGCGGCTATGCGCATTCACCTGAGCACATTACAATGAGGCCTCCAAGCATTTTTAGCATAAAGAAGTAATAAAAAAACCCTAGACATACAAAAAAATAACCTTAGGAGATGAAGTTCCAAAAGTCATGGGGGCCCCGATGGGGTAAGTTGGTACATCAACTTCTCAGGGTCATAAATTGTGCATACGATCTTTATTTTAAGTGAATAATAGATCGTTGGAAATTTCTATCTGAGGACTACACATGTTGTCGTCATGCTCTGGCTCTGTCTACAATGTGATTATTGCGAGCCAAAAAAACATTGTCCGGGGCCTCAAAACGACCCCGGAAGTTTAGGATCCGAAAAATTAGAAAAAAACTGCCAAGATGAAAAATGTGTGTGAGCCAGTTGGAAGAGGTGGTTGGCCACCGATATCCACCTAGATCAATCTTTTTTTTTTCTAATGCGGTATAGAATGAACATGAGTCATGTGGGCATGCTCAAAATATGAATATAAGATGAAGTGTTCATGCATCATATGGAATAGATTGCATCCTTTTTTATATGGGTCTTGACAAAATGTTTGATTTTTTATTATGACTAAAGTGTTATATTGTCATTACGTCGAGAGGCATACACCTATTGGAAATGGTGAGATTTAATGCCCTTTTAATTACAAATGGGATTTTAATGGCCATAGTTTCATTTTCTTAGAATATTCTTCATCGACACATTATATGAAAGGCTGAGATTTGGAACATTAACTTCCTTCCATGACAAAACATGTATGTTCATCATTAAATTGGGTGATTAAGGTTATTTGGATATTTTACTGTGTTTTGATTTTTTAACTTTGCTTTGGTTTTTATATTTTTTTAGTGTGATTTAGTTTTTTTTATTGTATTTATGTTTTCTTATTTATGTTTTTTTACTGGCTTCATTCCCACTTCCCTTACCAGATGTCACTTCCCTTACCAGATGTCACTTGGATGGTGAGTGGTATGTGTTGGGTAAGTGGAAATAGGCCTTATCAGTTGTGCGGTGTCGTACGGCCTTTACCAGATGTCAATTGTACATTACATTATTAAATTAGTGGGGTGTTAATGGGGAATTTTAAATTAAATTCATGGATCCCTTTCCATATGTCAATTGCGCGAGGAAAGTAATGAGACATTTTTTTCTTTGTGGAGCCTTTGCGATGTCATCCGACCCTTACCACATGTCAATTACAAGACATGATATTAAATTATCAGGGAAAATTAATGGGGCGTTTTTACTTTGTGCAAGTCTAAGCCTACCACCTGTTCCCACCAATTGTGCCCGCTTGCTCAATATGCATCCTATTTTTACCTTTACAATTCCCTAGGCTTTTTCATTTCAGAGTTATGTAAACAACCCCTTGAAAATTTCTTTTCTTTTCATATCTAACCAGAGAAGTGGGCACACATTGAACGAAGGAAGCATCGGATGAAGGAAGCATATTAGAGAGGAGCATCATCAATAACGCACTTGGAGGAAGGAAACAATAGCATCAATTGGCAGTTGAAACATGAAGAAAATATTGTGTTTCATTTTTTAGTTCAAATATGTAGTTGTGTCTTAAAATAGACCGAAAAGGCACAATCATTCTTTAGTATTGATCTCATTTGTAGGATACTGAATTTGTCACAGAAATCGAGATGGACACAGATTTGGTTGAATTCAAGATGAGTATTTGGTTGCCCTAATTGTCACCATGTCGTGTTTACCTTTGATTAAAACAAGTTGAAATTTCCTTTGTGTTTACCTTTGAACGTTACCAATCCTTCGTAGCCTTGAATTTCATCGTTCAGGTTGACATTTAATTTCAATGTCGACCATTTTCAAATATCTTCTTGAGTAACGAGAAGGGTTGAAGGTGCCTTGACTCTATTCCCTTTAATCTTTAATCTCTAGCACTATTAATTCTTAATATCAAAGTTTTCTAAATGGAGCCTTTATTGACGCATTATGTCTTAATATCATATTTTTCTAAAAAGGCTTGTTCATTGTTGTTGCTTCATCCCATGTGGTAAGATATTCTTTCGTTGTAAAGATATAACTTGCTTTTGATCTTTTGGTTGGTGGATTAATTGGTCCTATGAAGTCTATTTCCCACTTGTCAAACAATTTCAAATTTACATGAGGTATTAATGGCATCTCATCCCTCTTGAATGGCTTTCCAACCCTCTTATAGACATCATAATTCTGACAGTACTGCTTTGCATCCTTGTGAATTGTTGGCCACCATAATATTGTGCGTAATATATTTTTCACAGTATCCTTCCCTGCATAATGTCCTCCATCTATGCCTTCATGTGCTTCTGCCAAAATGATAGGGCGTTCATGCTCCATCACACATCTCCTCAAAATTTTGTCTGCACCAAGTTTGTACAAGTTTCCTGCAATCATTTGGTAGTCTACAGCTCTAACTACCAAATTTTTATTCTACACAGTATTCAACACCTTTTGGGAAAATCATGTACTCAAAACTCAATAATGTCAGCAAAATACTCATCGAAAATTTGTACTGAAAAAGTTGTGCATCCGGGAAATTATCCTCCAAAATGATTGGTTCTTCTGTATTTGTTATCCTTGACAGATGAACTCGCTCTGCATTCAATCTTCTAGGTTTCACAACAACTTCAAAATAAAACTCCTGAAAAAACAACAACCATCTGCACATTCTTCCCCCCAACACTATCTTATTGAAAAAATATCTAGGAGCATAGTGGTCTGTAAACATCTTAAAGTGTTGGCCTAACAAGTAATGTTTGAATTTCTGTAATTCGTACACCATATCCATACCTTCTCTTTTTGTTGTGTTGTAATTATGTTATGAATCTGACATCTTCATGCTTGCAAATGCTATGCGGTGCTCTATGTCACCTTCTACTAGTTGTGTCAATACTACTCCAAGTGTTATTAAAGATGCATCCACATGCACGTGAAATTATTTTTGACCAATCCGGAAACACCAAAATTGGCGTAGTCACCATCTTCTCCTTTAAAATATCCAAACTCTATTGGCACTCATGATTCCATTGATATTTAGTATCTTCATTCAAAAATTTATTCATGGGAACAATAATCTGTGTATATCCTCTTATGAACTTCATATAATAACCTATATGCCCAAGTGTACTTTTGAACTGGCACACTGACTTAGGTGGTGGTAAATTAACAATAACAACAATTTTGGCAGGATCAACTAGTACACTCTATTTACACACCACATGCCCTAACAAGATCCCAAATGGTGCGTTGAAAACACATTTCTTTATATTCAATGAAATATGACACTGTCTACATATTTCTAACATCAATATTAGTACTTCAACATGATCCTTCAATAAACTAAAGACTATCTAATCATCTAATTAAAATTCCAAAAACTTATGAATAAAATCCTTAAAGGATGCTACTACTACTCTTGAAAATATTGCAGATGAATTCTTCAATCCAAAAGGCATCGTTGTGTAATAATATGATCCCCATTCTGTAGAAAATGTTGTCTTATGTCAATCCTCTGGTGCTATCCTAATCTAGTGATACCCTGAAAACCCATTAGTAAATGAATATGTTTCTTGGCCTTCTACATTCTCCAATACTTCATCTATAAATGGGGCAGGAAAAGGATAATGCAAACAAGAATCATTCAACTTCCTCAAGTCTACAGAGATCCTTATTCCCCCTTTCTTCTTCTCATGTACTACCATAGGATTGATCCATTATGATTCTTCAACAGGTTCTATGACACCAACCTCTAACATCTTGTCATTTTCTGCCTTCACTTTTTGTTTCTTGTACATTAGATTCAACATGTAAGGTCTATGTCTTATTGGTATAGAATATGGATTCAAAGGGATATTTATCTCTCCTGGTTCTCCTATTACCCCTTTCATCTTTGAAAATGTCGCTAGAAATAGATCACTATGCTCGCACAATAACTTTGTTATTCTTCTTACTATCTGATTATCCCAATAACCCCCAATACTAGCAATATTTGGCTTCTCTTAAGTTCCAATATTTACCTTCTTGATATTTAGTGGCACCGAAAATTCATATGATTATAGTTGTGGTTTTTATACTTCTCTTTTTCCTTCAACTTCTGGGGTCTCAATATTGCGCGAGTTTTCTTCTGTTGGATCTTCTTCCATGAGGTGACAATAGTGTAACAATTGTTTGATTGTCTGTCGGTTCTAGTTTTGATAGGACATCACAACTTCAACTTTAGGTTCTTCAAATATCCTATCCCTTACCAACTTCAGTGTTGTATCTATCTTTGGACTCTCATTTTCAAATTCAAAAGTGATCACTAAATTTTGTTGCATCTCTTCCCAATTTGCAGTTTCTCTATGTTCTAATTATGTGTACCAATTCCTTGGAATGTCTTATAATGTGTGGATAAAGTGATGTGGTCATTCTTCTGGAGGTACCAATCTCCATTGAACCATGCACCTATCTAAATGTTCTCTAGGTTGTCCAAACCCATCATACTTCTCCACATATTTCTTTTCCTACTATGTGACAAATATGATGTGCAATAACATTTTGCATTTATACCAATCCTTAATCTTATCTTTATGTGAACCACACCAACATGAATTTGTTTCTTTCAAAGACATGTCTAAAACTAATAGCCTTTGATTCTCCAAAATTTCCAACTTAAACTTTGATAAAAAGTCTTCTAAACCATTCCAACCATAGAAAGTAGGAGGTTAACTTACCTCTGAGTCAATCCATCTCAATGCACGCGTTATTCTGGTGCATCTTCTGGTAGATAATTCATGTAATCCATCTCAACTCCACCACCCCTGGTCACTTGGCTAAGGGCCGATGCAATGTGGGAAAATCCCAACATGAACCTATGATAGAAATTGGCAAGGACTAAGAAGCTTCGAATCTCGATGAGTGTGGTCAAGGCTGGCCAGTCACAAATGAACTGGATCTTGGTTAGATCAACATGCACCTAATGCTCATTAACAATGTAGCCTAGGTACTGGACCATGTTCATGTCGAAGGATAATTTTTCCAAATTTTCATATAGCTTGTGTTGTTGTAGAGTGTGCATAACCTGTTGAATATGATGCAAGTGTCCCACCCAACTCTTGTTGAAGACGAGGATGTCATCCAAATACACCACCACAAAAGAATTGGTGAAAGGCCACAATATATCCTCCATCATCATCATGAAAGTTGTTGTGGTATTTGTCAATCCAAAGGGCATGAACATCCATTCAAAAAGACCTTCTTTGGACTTGAAGGAAGTCTTTCATACTTGGGTCTACTCTACTGGGACCTAGTGGTAGCCAGACTTCAGATCAATCTTATTGAAGTATTTTTCCCCCTTGAGTTGGTCAAGGAGATCATCAATTCATGGAATTTGGTACCGGTTCCTGACTATGATTTTATTTAGAGCCCAGTAATCAATGCAGAGTCACCAAGTCTCGTATTTCTTCTACAAAAGCACGATTGGGCTTCCACGAGGTGATGAGCTTGGTCGTATGTGCCGCTTTTCGAGAAGCTCTTGGATCTGGCTCTTGATTTCCTCATTTTATGACAGAGAGAAGCAATAGACTATCCCATTAGGTAGTAGTGCGTCGAGGGCCAGATCGATTGAATGATTGACTTGACAATGCATAGGTACTCTAGTGGGTGAGGAGAATATGTCTTTGTATTCTTCCATGACTTTATCCACTTGTTTTTGCTGCGTAGAGACACCTGCCACGGAGGCCATGGATGTGGCTACAACATTTCTCTCACTTTGAACGTGAATCACGAAGAATACAAAATTCTCAATCTGAGAGATTACTTTCATGCATTACTTGGAAGAGATCAAGGAAATGGCAGTAGGTGGGACTACCTTGGGTATCCTGTACAATTTCATATCCAAAGTAATAATAACATTATGAGGCCTAGACTCATATACAACATAATGTTTCCATAAATAATGTTTTCCCAAAAGAACATTACAAAATTCAAGGGGAGAGACATCACACAATGCCTCATCTTTGAAGGGATTGATACCATAGGGAAGGAGACACTGTTGACTAACGCGGAGATTTTTCCCTTAGCTGAGCCATCCGATGGTGTAGGACTATGGGTGTGGTGTTTTCGGTAGAGCCAACTATTTGAAGACCTACGCTAAGATGATGTTCTTTTTCCTACTGCTATCAACGATCAAATGCAATGGAGTACCCTTCACCCACATATGTGAATGAAAGAGGAAGTTACCTTCCTTTGGTTCATCAGGTTCACCGGGATGGATCTTGGTGGTAGAAATGGTGGCACTAGGTTCTATGTCAATGATTAGTCTCCCTTTTTTTGGTTATGACACAGAGTTAGAACTCACATCTGATTCAAAGGATTTCACCTCGACTACCAATGATTTCTTTGAGTGGCATTCAGCGGTGTTACGCCACAGGATCTTATAGAACTCACACCACTTCCCAATGTCTTTCTTTGTCTTCTCATTGTACTTCTATGTTTGCGGATTAGAATGGTTTTCTTGATGTTGTCCATCCTTTATCTGTGCTTTGTTCTACGGGTTGGGGATACAATTTCCCTTCTTCTACAGTGAGGGGTTCACAGACCCAAATTGTCACGTCTTTTGTTTAAGCTTCTGCTTCATTTTAACAACATATTGATAGGTTGTGCTCAAGGATGAGATGTCCAGAAACTCCATTTCTATCTGGATGTATCTATGCAGACCATTGCGGTACTTGAGCACCAAATTTCTCTCAGAGACTTTGATACCCAACTTGGTGCGTAAGGTATGGAAGACACTGATGAACTATGGCATTTTTTGGCCCCTTTCTTGCCACAGTGTGTTTCATCTTGTATATAAGTCATCATAACTTCCAACGAGGTAGTATTGTTCTTTAATAACATCCATGAAACAACCCCAAGTGGGTGCGAGTGCAAATAATGGAGATTCCTATGTTTCCTTTTGCTCACAAAAAGTCTCCCACCAATCTTTGACATGGGGTACCACCTTAAGGAGCGCAAATGTAGTATTTTCTCTATCAAAAAAGTTATGGATACAAAAATAATCTTCTAGAAGGTTTAACCATTTGTCTACAACATCTGCATCTATCTAACCTTCAAATAGAGGAATATAAAAAATGATATGTACCTTGAAGGGGGTGGTGCCTCCACTTGAGGAAGATGCATTGTCTATTGGAAGTTGTCGAAGGATTTGTGCAAAATTATCCATCATCTTTTTCCTCTATCGCGCGAGGGATTCCTTGAGAAACAGTTTGAAGGGATCACCTTCCCCACCATCTCATTCCTTTGTTGCGAGAGGGATTCCTCGAGCAACAGTTTGAAGGGATCTCCTGCTCCATCATCTCCTTCCTCTGTCGTGAGAGGGCTTCCTTGAGCAACGGTTTGAAGGGATCTCCTACCCCATCATCTCTCTTTTCTTCCCCCATGGGTGACCGTCGAGTTCGGCGAGGTCAATCTTACAAAGGCTCAACTAGTTCGAGTCCCAACTACTTATACCCTAACTTTGTTGGGGTCATGCACAAAGAAACAAATGAAGAGAAGACCACTCTGATACCACTGATCCATATTTATGAGCAGAAAAAAATGAAACATATATCTATAACATTAACATAGATATGCAATGAAAAATAACATAGATAAAGTGAAACTTAACTTCTATTCAATAAAGAAATGTGTCGAAACTATTAAATGCACAATGAAACAATCTTGCTCGAATGGTGGTAGCTAATCTCTGAGAAGAGATGTGGTGGCTACGCGCATTCACCTGAGCACATTACAATGAGGCCTCCAAGCATTTTTAGCATAAAGAAGTAATAAAAAAACCCTAGACATCCAAAAAACTAACCCTAGGAGATGAAGTTCCAAAAGTCATGGGGGCCCCGATGGGGTAAGTTGGTACATCAACTTCCCGGGGTCATAAATTTTGCATACGATCTTTATTTTAGGTGCATGATAGCTCGTTGGAAAGTTATATATGAGGACTACACATGTTGTCATCAAGCTCTAGCTTTGTCTACAATGTGACTATTGCGAGCCAAAAAAAACATTGTCCAAGGCCTCAAAATGGCCCCGGAAGTTTAGGATCCGAAAAATTAGAAAAAAACTGCCAAGATGAAAAATGTATGTGAGCCAGTTGGAAGAGGTGGCCACCGATATCCACCTAGATCTTTTTTTTTTTTTTCTAATGCGATATAGAATGAGCATGAGTCATGTGGGCATGCTCAAAATATGAATATAAGATGAAGTGTTCATGCATCATATGGAATAGATTGCATCCTTTTTTATATGGGTGTTCACAAAATGTTTGATTTTTTATTATGACTAAGGTGTTATATTGTCATTACGTCGATAGGCATACACCTATTGGAAATGGTGAGATTTAATGCCCTTTTAATTACAAATGGGATTTTAATGGCCATAATTTCATTTGCTTAGAATATTCTTCGTCGACACATTATATGAAAGGCTAAGATTTGGAACATTAACTTCCTTCCATGACAAAACATGTATGTTCATCATTAAATTGGGTGATTAAAATTATTTGGGTATTTTACTGTGTTTTGATTTTTTAACTTTGCTTTGGTTTTTATATTTTTTTAGTGTAATTTAGTTTTTTTTATTGTATTTATGTTTTTTTACTAGCTTCACTCCCATTTCCCTTACCAGATGTCACTTGGATAGTGAGTGGTATGCGTTGGGTAAGTGGAAATAGGCCTTATCAGTTGTGTGGTGTCGTACGGCCTTTACCAAATGTCAATTGTACATTACATTATTAAATTAATGGGGTGTTAATGGGGCATTTTAAATTAAATTCATGGATCCCTTTCCCGATGTCAATTGCGCGAGGAAAGTAATGAGACGTTTTTTCTTTGTGGAGCCTTTGCGATGTCATCCGACCCTTACCACATGTCAAGACATGATATTAAATTATCAGGGAAAATTAATGGGGCGTTTTTACTTCGATGCAAGTCTAAGCCTACCACCCGTTCCCACCAATTGTGCCCGCTTGCTCAATATGCATCCCATTTTTACCTTTAACATTCCCTAGGCTTTTTCGTTTCAGAGTTATGTAAACAACCCTTGAAAATTTCTTTTCTTTTCATATCTAACCAGAGAAGTGGACACACATTGAACGAAGGAAGCATAGTAGAGAGGAGCATCATGAATAACGCACTTGGAAACAATAGCATCAATCAACAGTTGAAACATGAAGAAAATATTGTGTTTCATTTTTTAGTTCAAATATGTAGTTGTATCTTAAACTAGACCGAAAAGGCACAATCATTCTTTAGTATTGATCTCATTTGTAGGAAACTGAATTTGTCACAGAAATCGAGATGGACACAAATGAGTATTTGGTTGAATTCAAGATGAGTATTTGGTTGCCCTAATTGTCACCCTGTCGTGTTTACCTTTGATTAAAACAAGTTGAAATTTCCTTTGTGTTTACCTTTGAACGTTACCAATCCTTCGTAGCCTTGAATTTCATCGTTCAGGTTGACATTTAATTTCAATGTCGACCATTTTCAAATAGCTTCTTGAGTAACGAGAAGGGTTGAAGGCGCCTTCACTCTATTCCCTTTAATCTATTTGATCTCATGCATTTTTCTTCCTACGAAATATATTTTTTAACTTCTTTGTTGGTTCGTAGGGACACTCATATCCTAGCACTATTAATTCTTAATATCAAAGTTTTCTAAACGGAGCCTTTATTGACGCATTATGTCTTAATATCATATTTTTCTAAATAGATTTATACTTAAGAATTCCATGACCAAGGTCACTTTTAATAATCTATTGGAGTTTTTAAATAGATTTATACTTAAGTTTTTTTAAAATAGATTTTTATGTAAGTTTTTTTTAAATAGATTTTTACTAGTGAGGTTTTTTATATAATATTTATTTTTTTAATATTATTTTAAAAATTTGTTTAAACAAAAATTGAATTTTATGATCAAAATCACTTTTAATAATTTGTTTAAAATAGATGATCAAAGTTTATTTTATTGAATTTTATTATTTTTATATGTTTATTATGTAAATTTTAATATTTTTTATTAAAAATAGTTATATAATATTTATTTTTATATTATTATTTTTCAAATTTCTAAAATTAAATAAAAATAGATTTTTTTATGGTATAGAAATTAACAAAATACAATACAATGAAATCAAAACTATATTATTATTAGAAAAACCACATTTGTTATTATTAATATTATTTTTCAAATCTATAAATTTAAATAAAAATATATATTTTTAAGTATAAGAATTAATATAATCTAATGGAATCATAACTATATTAATATTATTACAATTATATTTTATTTATTAATAAAGTATTAAAAGATTGAAAATATTAATAAATTTTACTTTATTAGTATTTTACCATTGATTTAACATTTTATTAATGTTTTTGATATTTTCTCATTGATTTACATTAGTATTAATACTTTAATATTGATTTTATTTAGCATTAATACATCACCATTAATATTTTAGCATTAATCCATTAACATTAGTACTCAACATTAACACATTAATATTTTAGCATTAATCCATTAACATTAGTACTGAACATTAACACATTAATATTTTAGCATTAATCCATTAACATTAGTACTCAACATTAACACATTAGCATTGATACTTTGTCACGGATTTGAACTTGTAATTTCTTAGGGGGAAACACCTGTTCTTAACCATTAGACCCACTCAAGTTGTATAGTTAAAACTCTCATAAACACTTAATAAATTAAAACTCTCATACACACATTGAACTTATAATAAATTAAATTAAAACTTTTATATAAATCAATATCATATTATAACATTTATATAAATGAATGCCATATTAAATTAAAACTCTCATATAAAACCTTTAAATTTAATTTAATATAAATATATTTAAAAATGTAAATTTAAAAAAAAATAAAAAAAAATTAAAAGTGTTATAAATTAATATTTAGTAGTATAATATAAATTAATTTTTATAATTTGAAGTGTTACAAAACTCTAACTCTCATATAAAACCCTAAAATTAATTTTAATACTTTCATATAAATTAATTTAACCTTAAAATTAATTTTAATACTCTTATATAAATTAATTAATTTTAATAAATTAAATTAAAACTCTCATAAACCCTCAATAAATTAAAACTCTAATAAAAATTCTCATAAACTCATTAAAACCTTTAATAAATTAAATTAAAATTCTGATTTTAATATAAATCAATGTCATAATAAAACTCTTATATAAATCAATTTCATATTAAATTAAAACTCTCATATAAATTAGTTTTAATAATTTGAGAGGGTTATAAAACTCTAAAATTTAATTTAATATAAACTTCAAAAAAAAAAAAAAAATTTGTTAATGTTATAAATTAATATTTAATAGTAATCACTTACTCTCTTAAAGTTTGATAGACCAATTCAATCTTAATGAACGTTAATCATCATCATAATCATTATCATAAATTAATTTTAATAATTTAACAATATTATAAAAAATGTATTTTATGGATATATAATGTTTGGTTATATATTGTTTTCTATTTATATGTTGTTACAAATGAGTGGAACAACAATTAATTTATATTTTTATGAAAGGTTATGAATTATGTTATAATAGGAAGATTATGTATTTGAAATTGTTTCTTTCTAATTTATATTTTTATCATGTATTTTATGTCAATACAAAATTTATTAGCAATTTAAAAAAAATAATTTTATTTGGGATTTATTTATTTATTTTCTAGATAATATTTATATCCATGAAAAGTTTGGTTATAAAAAATTTAAATATTAAAATGTTTATCCTTCATTTTATAAAGAATAAATAAGGCTATAAATGAAGTTATATTTAGATTCAATTCCTTTGGAATTGATTTTCTTAAATGATAGGTGTTTTCAAGAAGCACAATTTAAAATGTTTTTTTTAATTATTATTTGGGAAGATCATTATCAATATTTTACTTTTCATGTGTATTCATGTTATTTTGATTATACATACTACATCTAATCATTGTTTACTCTACTCTTTACTCTTTACACTTTACTTTACTCTTTTAAAAAATATCATCTATGTCATAATTGGTGTTGATGTAAACTTGCATGCATTCTAAATTTAAAAAGAGATTTTCTTAATATATTTTTTAAATTTCATTAAGATATTTTTTTTAGGACAATTTCTCAAATATGAAAATATTGTATGAACTTTTCTATAAAAAAAAATTGTATACTACTTTTTTTTAAACATGCACTTTAGTAAATTCAATAGTAAAATAATTATAC
>ML814680.1:185740-195981 GCA_009831015.1 Picea engelmannii
TGGATTTTTATTATACTTTACTAATATATAATTAAAGTATTACTTTATTATTGTATTAAAACTTTATTATTGTATTAATACTTTATTAATGTATTATTTAATAATGTATAAATATATTAATTATAATATATTTAAACATTATTATAACAAGATAATAAATTATTATAAGGTATTAATGTGCCTATGTATTATTACATATTACTTATTGATGTATCATTACTTTGTTAATGTATCATTACCTTATTAATATATTATTTTACTAGCATACTCCCTCAACGGGCAAATGGGAATGCCGAGGTATTTTTTAGATTCTTGTTCTTTGGAATAGAAACATTATATATCAATATGATTCCACATTCTAATTTTCTTCATCTTTAGACATTTCATGTTGCAACATTTCAAGTTATTCCTTTAATTTGGAGGGCAGTCTACAGTGATGTGGTCATCCTTAAAAAAAATAAAACAGTATGGTCAAAAGAAACGACTTCTGCCACCTTTTTGAACGCATCGATCTCCTCTTCTTCCTCCATAACCAATTCTTATATGATAATCATTTCCTCTTCCACCTTGGTTTTGATCTGCTAATTGTGTGTGATATATTGTTTGATAATTAGAATTGTTTCCATTGTTGGCATTATAATGTAGCATTGGTATTGTCTTCGCAAATTGAATGTACTATGAACATTATGGATCCAGACCTCGTGATCATGGGAGAGGAGGCCATATACTAATATATTAGTGTTATTGGCCACCATCCTTACTGAAAACTCTCCCTCTAAATTCCCTAAGGATAGAATTGCACTGAAAACCCCAAAACAAAAAGCCTAGTATGGCTACCATGGTTTTAATAAGTAATTATTAGATGTTCAAAAAATACAGTAGCACCACTATATACCATAGTTACCAAATTTGACTGTATTGGCTCAAAAAATTCGAAATTCAATGATATGATTCGGTTCGCGTATTGATATGCCAATTCGAGTTCAATAGGAGAATTTCTGGGTTGATTACATATTTCTATATAATAAAATGGCAAACATTCAACTTGTGAGAATTTGTTCGTCAAGACTATAAACCATGATGAATATTCCAAAGCATCTGCTTTTGAGACTATAAGGCATGGTGAATATTCCAAAGCATCTTCTTTCAAGACAATTTGAACCAATTCTACAACGATCAAGCATTTATGTCCAATGTCTACATAGGTGCAATAAATTTTTTCACTATCATCCTTTGACTTTGACTTCATTTGCTTCTGATTCAATATGATATCAATATCTATAGTGGGCTTTTCAGTTTGTCGGTCCCAATTATCAGTTCTAGTTGACCACGACCTACAGGGATGAGGCTAACCACCACTCTTACCCAATTGAAGCCTCGACCACACAAGTTCAATCAACCGACAATCACAATAACCCAAAAGCTCAATTGACTGGAAAATGCTTCTAGTAAGAATGCTCGATCAACAATCACTCACAAAATCTTGATCAACCCATAAATGGTTTGTTTCTGTTATGAAAAAAGTTGTAGACACAAAAAAACATCCACGACTACAACGTACGTACGATTGGGATGTAAACTTCAGTGGGCTAGGGAGGAACTACATGATGACTTATTTATATCCAACGTAACCTCGCTACTGAAAACGATAAAAGGATTTTGAGTTTATTTATCATGTTCCTCATTATTGATATTGCAATGGTAATTTTATATTGAAAATTTAAAATAAAATTACACTGTAAAGTTTAATTTCATATAGAATTCACGGTTTTACATTAATTTCATATGGGCTAGCTTCCAAACTGATCTATCTAGCTTGCCTGAACTGAACCTCCCTGCTAGAATGATATTTCATTTAGTTTCCTTCCTCCTTCCCTTGTTGATAAGTTTTCGTTCGGAATCTCATTGGAGATCCCATTCCCCTTCAAAATACAAGTTTCGGAAATCAATAAAAAGAGAAATAAAAATGTATGCATGCAACACATGAAAGAGATATTGAATTCATAGTTTTTCTAAATGTAGTCAAAGAGTTTTCCTTGTTTTTTTTTTAGTGTATTTAGTTCAATTTCACAAGTATTAGTATTAATTGGGGGATCATATTTTACATCCACACATTATATCGATGAGGATATATGGGAAACAATTTTTGAAGGGTTGGATGAGGATATAATGAGGATATATGGGAAGCAATTTTTGAAGGGTTGGATGAGGATATAATGTGGAGATGATTTGAAACAATTTTTGAATGGTTTTTAGGTTTTGACTATTATGATTATTAGTTTAGATTTTAAGATATATATTCCCTAATTTTTTCCCAATTGAATTTTACGTAGTCAAATATTTTTAGTATGAAACATATATAGATTGAAAACCACAAATTTCTAGGGTTTGAAGTGGCAAAATCAATGAGGTCTATAGCTATAACAGAAAAAAAGAAATTGAATTTGTAAGTTTATTGAGTTACCCACCACTTTCATTAGCACCTCAACATTGAAAATATATATATATATATATATATATATATATAAACATTAGTACTTATCATGCTCATTTCTATTTATTTCTCTATCCCTGAGTTGAATGTATACACTACATATATATATGCAAGAAAGAGGCAAAGTTTGTTGGTACTACTGCGGAAAACACGATAAAGGTTCGTGTGGAACATTCAACACCACCAAGTTCAGTGTGAATATATAAGAGAGATGATATTTCTGGACTTAGGGGGAGAAATATATAATATTAAATATTATTTATGTTGGTGTTAAAGTGTGGGGTTGATCTAACACCAAGTGTTGGCCCTTAACCAGGTTTTGAGGAAACACTGGTCATGTTTCACCATTTTTTGGGACTTTGACAAATTGGTCGAAGAAGGAGTGCCCAGGCGAAGCGACGATTGCGGGATCTCACCCTTTTTGCGGGATTTTTGGGTTTTAGGTTTTATCTAACGGGTATGGGATGTAGGCCCACGGGTTTTCCCATGTTTAGGCCCTTTTGTAATGTATAATAAGTGGCTAAGAATGTAAGAAGTAGAATGGATAAGTGCAAGTAGAGTTACTAGTTTTGATCGGCTTTGTGCAAAAACCTATGAGGGTTGCTAAGTGCGAATACTTGTGAATGCTTTGTGCATAATGTATGAGAGAATTGCAGAGCTAGGTGCAAGTTGTTGTAGTTGTATTTGTGTCTTGAACCAATCCGGGGAAGGAGGATCTGGCAAGGTGTGCGCAGATCTCCTGTCCTTTGCAGAGTTGGATATGTGGCTTGGTGCATGTAAGAAGATTGAATAAGACTAATAAAGAAGAAGAAGAGTTGGTGGATGTATCCCCACACTGGGGTGAACCACGTATATCCTGTGTTGATGTGATTTGTGCAATTATTTTCATGGTGTTTATGCTTATGTTTGCTCAGTTCACTATTCTTGATGTATGATAGATAGATATATGATTATTAGTGCTTTATGATGTGAATGAATGTTAGATATGAACTGATGCTAAGTGCTTAGAGGTGTTGATCTGGTTATTACAACATTGTTCTGTATTTCGGGTTAATCTGTGAAATGAATAAGAATCATAATTGAATGCATACTATTGGCTAAGTGCTATAATGAAGTGTGTAATCATAGATCTGTATCCTAGCTAGGTTTTAGACACTTGAGTCCTACAACCTCCCCTGCCTCTACCTCGGGTGAGACTTCAACGGCTTCATAGGTGTTACCGAAAGGGACGATAGTTAGGGTTTTGTTGGTGCGTTGTTGAAATGTTGAACCCTGGGTCTGCCCCTGTGCCAACAAATGGTTTAGTTGTCGGGACCTAAAACTGTGATTGTTGGGAACTGAAGAAAGAAGAAAGCTTTGTGCGTAGATATGTTGTTGTAGTGTGCGGTATCCTACTTGACTTGAGAATCTCTGTACTAAGAGAAGGGAGTTTGATCTGAAGGAAAGAGGTAAGATCTTAAAGTTGTGTGCTCTGATAAAGGTAAGATAAGTGGAAATGTTTTCTTCGAAAGTATGAATCTAGGTATGTTTGATAGATTTGCTCCTATTATGAAAACTAGGGCACAACTAGAAGAAGGAAGACTTGATCGGAATAGATTTAATAGAGATAGTGAAAGATATGTTATTCCTATGCATAGAAATAATTTTTGGATTAACAAGTGGATGCAGGAACCTAGAAAGAATGTTTGTAGATTGCAGGTCCATTATTGTGATCCCAGTGTGTAGTACAGGAAAGGTTGGGGATCATTTAAGAGAAAGAGAGGAGTGACATTGTGTTATAACTGCAGAAGATCGGGGCATCTTGCTAAAGAATTCCCTGGCATAGGTCTTATTTGTCTTTGTTGTAAGGATATTGGTCATGAGGTTTTGGATTTCCCTATAATGATTGATAAAGTTGAAAAGATGAACCTGAGACTAGAAAACCATGAGGAAGATCAAGAAACTAAGGATGTGTTAGAAAACTAGAACGAATCAAAATCTATGTTATTACAGCTGAAAGAAACATTGAATGATCACAAAAACATCAGTCTACCAGAGATCTTAAAAGAGAAGCAGTGCATAGAAAAAATAATAGGGGACTTCGACATAGAGTGTGTATTAGATGAGGAAACACATGTGAATCTTATGCCAGAAAGTACTTGGGAAATTTTGAGAAATCCAGCTATGATTCCTTCATTGGGGAGGATAGGATTTTTTAAAGGAAAGATGATAACCCTATGTGGAAGACTTACTCATGTACCTATGATTGCCCATGGAACATCGACCGAAGAAGAATTTGTAGTCATTAATTTTGTGGAGAATAACTCCCCATTTTCTCTTTTGTTAGGAAAGAATTGGATTGAGACAGATCAGATCTAGAGGAAAGCAGAGGAAGAAGCTACAGAACAAAAAAGAAATAACTAAGGGACTTCATGGCTAGGAGAATAGCATGCTTAATAGAAGAACAAGAAGACAAGTCGAAGCAGCTAAGGGCCAGAGACTTGGTTGTTGAAGTTGCAAGAATGCATGAAGGCTTGAAAACCCTATCCATGCAGGAGAGAAGTGCATCTACCCCGGGAATAGTAAGGGAAGAGACATCATGCCTGAACCCTTTGGAAGACCCTCAACAGTGAAAAATTACTACGCTAGGACAAAATAAGAATAAGAATGGAAAGAGGAATCCAAAGACTCAGATCACAGGGAAGAAGGCAAGAAATCTCAGTAAGAAGAAGGAAAAGTTAGAAAAACTACAGGAAATTCCAGAGAATACTTCGAAGAAGGTAGGCTTGCAGAACTTGAACCTCATCAGATTACCAGAACCACATAGAAAGGAACTTTGCCATGATGAAGCTATATGACCATTGGAGGCATCTCAACCATTAGAATGACACTCCAAAATGATTAGAAACGTAGTTATTGTCGAAAAGATCGCCATTAGACCATTGAGACCGTGCCATAACAGATGGATTGAGGCATTTCGACCTATTGAAGGAATCTGTTATGATGTTGTTTATTTATTCTGTCGAATGTTACACTAGGGCCACTTTTGCAAACTAAGATATTCGATCTAGCATAGAAGTGATTGCATACCACGTTGTGTTGTCTAAGACCTCGCCACCAATTCGATTACCTTGATCATATGTTCACCTACCCAATATATTTGACCACATCCATGTATGTCGGGCGAATGTAGCGCAGTAGAGAAGTCGGTAGAAGAAATCTTGATCGACCTTATGGATGAGAAGGTTATGTATGCAGGTATACAAGCCTCATCGATGGGAGGATTGCAAGCATCCCCCTCGACTGGACATTGATTTGGGGCATCTCAAACTACGACAGAGAAAAGAAGCAAGCACCGCGACAATCTAGCCAATGCAAAGTAGATATCGTCGGTCTTGACCGACTACATCCCGCCCTTGGCTAGAGTGGTTAGTTGTGACAGGGTCCTGAGGGATTTTGAATACACACTCATCACGACGTACCTCCCGAAAGGGATACGCGTAGTAGGACCATAATTGGGACTGATCCCAGCTCTTAAGATAAGTGATTTTAACCTCAGCGATAGGAAGAATTATGCGATGCTTGCACCACATCGCTACCTGAAAAATACGATTGGGAAGAAGCCTAAGATCATTGCCCAGTTGTGGATCAAGGAGATCGCAAGATCGACCATCTTGAATGTGATGAACATTACACACTTCGACAAACATCATGAGGTTAACGCGTGCGTTAAACTCTTCCTGTCGTGATTCCATGATGGGTACCTGTGGTTCGATAGGTGCATCACTATGGATCCGGTGCTGATCCACCTCATTACTGGACTAAGCATGCAGGGACCAGACCCTCATAAATTCTACCCTGGGAAGACATCATATTGCTCCTTGGCACAGTGAATCAAAGAAGCATACTGCGATGTGGAGAAAGGAAAGCGAGGCTACAAGGTAGCCTCCATCTAGGATGGTGCAGTGTGCCTAGCTTGTCAGTTGATAGCGGGGAAGCTTGTCAGAAGGAACAGGCTGACACAAGTCACAGGCTTCGTAGTCGACCTTGCAGGAAAATGCTTCGAAGGGATGTAGATGAACTGGGTGAGTTATCTCATCAATGAGTTGGAGAATCACTGTCACGAAGCGTAGGACCAAGGATATGAATTCCACTTCAGCTGGTTACTAATTCGTATAGCATTTGTCGCTTGGGAAATGCCAGAGGGAGTGACACTCCCTACAGTTGAGCAATCAGAACCACTGGCTGCGAGGTTCACCACTTTGTGGTATTCGAGTGACATGGCGAAGAAATGGCAATAAGACATGATGTTCCATAGTTACTACCTACATCTCACGTGTGCCATTGAGTCATTCCCCTGAATGACTCTGAACATCTTGCATACTTACAAACCACTAGTGAAGTTCCGCGCAGACTACCACTTTATCTACATCACTGTGCACAAGGATGAAAGTAAAGAGGAGTTGCAGTCGTATTATAATTTGACCGAAGAAGACCTAGAAGAGATCAGTAAAGAATGGTCATATGAATTCCTTGTACCGGTCGGAGATGTCAAACTGTCCGACCCCGACCTCATCGGAAGTCCTATGGTTACCCGAATGGAGAATGATGGCCCAAGCAACACTAAGAAAAAGAAGGAGGAGGAGGAAGTGCAGGACATAGACATTGACGAGAAGGGAAATGCATAAGAGGAAATTGCATCTGACTCACCTGGAGGAGGAGGAGGCTACGAAGTAAACCAAGAAGAGGAAGGGGAATAAGACAAGCAAGAAAAGGGTGAAGTAACATTGTCTAAGGATCCCCTAACAGAGGCAGAGACATCAAAGAAAAGGAAGGTTTCTCTGAAGAAACCCTGAACACGGAAGAAATACCAAGCCAACAAGACCAAGTCATAGAATGTGCTCACAGTGGATGATATTGACCTCATCATCACAGCTGTCTACTGTGCCATCATCATCAGAAGGTGTAGAATTGGGGAATTATCCCACCCAATCGCGAATGTTAGGATATGCGACAACAGATCGCCTTCATTGAGTCCAGGAGTAAAAAGAACAGGCCACAGGGGCCTTAAATCAAGCAAAGGAGGAGGCCTTAGATAAACTTTGGGTTTCACAGCAAGAGACATATGAACTTCAGGCGAAGTTTGAAGAAGACAAGGAGAAAATCCAGAAAGAGGAAGACCAATTGCTCGTAGAGAAAATTGGGATTAGAGAGGCAGTGAATAGAGTACTTTGCTCTGTGTTGGGGTTGGCATAGATGGAAGAAGAGACAACAGAGAGCCGAGTAGATAATCTCATTAAATCCTTTCAGTTGCTTCAAGCAATGCCTAACACTCCACAAGAAGTACGAGATCAAAGGGAAGAAAATTCCAGGAGCGCAGTAGAAATAATCAGGGCGTTGGATTCAGAATGCAAGCAACTCAGTGATCGAAGTGCGCAGACCTATGAGTGCCTTGTAAAAGACCTGGAGCTGAGGAAATTAGAGGCTCATCTCTAGGAGGCGAAGCAGAAGGCGTCGACTATGCAAGCACAACTGAAGCATCTTACGACAGTGGAACAGATGAAAAGGTTGCAGGAGCAACGCGCAGTTCAGCAACAGGTCATTGCCATCCAGAGTAGAGTGATGGAGGTGACACAGAGACTCCAATCGGTGCAGGAAGAAGCCTGCACACTTTTTGAAGAACTCGAGGGACAAGGATCACAGTTGGAACAAGTGGTTGTAACAATGAAACAATGCCTCGAAGGGCCTGTCACTGAGCAAGTAATCCAGGATATTGTTGAGCAGGAGGCTCTGGCGAAGCCGCAAGTCGAGGAGCTCAATCTAAGCTCGATTCTTTTGAAAAAGTGTTTCCCAGACCATAGTGACTCAGGATGAGTCACAAGTGAGTGTTGGGGGCCTGTTGGCCCTTGACCAAGTTTTGAGGAAACATTGGTCATGTTTGACCATTTTTTGGTACTTCGACAGGTTGGTCGAAGTAGGAGCGCCTAGGCGAAGTGGAGATCACAGGACCTCACCCTTTTTGCGAGATTTTTGGGTTTTAGGGTTTATGTAATGGAATGGGATGTCGGCCCATGGCTTTACCCATGTTTAGGCCCTTTTGTAATGTATAAATAAGTGGCTAAGAATGTAAGAAGTAGAATGGCTAAGTGCAAGTAGAGTTATTAGTTCTAATCGGCTTTGTGAAAGAACCAGTGAGGGTTGCTAAGTGTGAATAGTTGTGAATGCTTTGTGCATACTATATGAGAGACTTGTAGAGCTAAGTGCAAGTGGTTATAGTTGGATTTGTGCCTTGACCTAATCCGGGGGAGGATGATCTGGCGAGGTGCATGCAGATCTCCTGTCCTTTGTGGAGTTGGATTTGTGGTTTGTTGCATGTAAGAAGATTGAAGAAGACTAATAAAGAAGAAGAAGAGTTGGTGGACGTAGCCCCACACTGGGGTGAACCACATATATCCTATGTTGATGTGCTTTGTGCAATGATTTTCATGGTGTTTATGTTGATTTTTTCTTAGTGCACTATTCTTGATGTATGATAGATAGATGTATGATTTATTAGTACTTTATGATGTGAATGAATGTTAGATCTGAACTGAAGCTAAGTGCTTAGAGGTGTTGATCTATTTATTATAACATTGTTCTGTATTTAGGGTTAATCTGTGAAGTGAATAAGAATCATAATTGAATGCATACTATTGGCTAAGTGCTCTGTTGAAGTGTGTAATCACATATCTATGTCCTAGCTAGGTTGTAGACACTTGAGTCCTGCAACCCCCCCTGCCTCTACCTCAGGTGAGACTTCAACGACTTTGTAGGTGTTGCCAAAAGGCCCAGTATTTAGGGTTTTGTTGGTAATTGTGTAATTGTGTACTTATTAAGATAGATGCGGTAAAGCATGGAAGCAAACATGATTAAAAAGAATCTAAAGATGACAAAATAGAATGGTATGAATGCCGAGGAGATTGAGCCTGCACACCCATTTATATGAAAAATGACCATTACAACATGCACATTCATAAATGAAAAAAAAAAATAATGTACCCAACTCCTTTTTCGTCTCAAGCTGGTAAGGAAAAATGTGACATATTAATTACTTTGTTTTTTTTCCTTCATTATACTGAAAATGAATATATTTAACAAATGACATCATTAATTATCATAATTCAATAAAACATAGGGAGATAGTACCAAGTGATATAAATCATAATTGGAAGTGAGAGAGCTCCAAGAGGAGATAGTGCCGAGTGATAGAAATCATAATTGGAAGTGAGAGAGGTTCAAGAGGCAGTCACAAGGTTGATTAGTGTTCCCTAGAAGAAACTAAAGAAGCATGTAGAAGGAAAGTTCTTATTTTTGGATTCATTTTTTGAAGTTGGTTTCTTCCATTTTGGAGTTTGTTAAAAATAATAGCTTTGCATGTTACAGGTTTGGAAGTCTCAGAAGTATGGATAGTAGAAACAAGTGAATCTTTATGGGTAGGAGAAACGGGACGGAACAATATATATCCTTTGTGGTGACCAAATCTACTACAAAGATATTTACACCATGCTAGGCAATCACAAAACCCATTGTTTGAATGATATGGAGATATACAATTGCACATAACATCTTCATTACACTCTTGGTCTGAAAAAATATTTTATTTGTGTTATTGCCAGGTTGGAGAGAAAAGTCCCCATGTAGAAGTTGTGTTCACAACATGAAAATTCCTAATACGTGTGAAGAGATTATAGCTTCAGAAGTAGTACATCAACTATTATATACAACTATT
>ML814681.1:0-22344 GCA_009831015.1 Picea engelmannii
GAAGCTAAACCCTCTCAGGAGTTGCAAAACAAAGTATATGCTAATGCTCTCCCAGCTTCCATTTCCATGTTTGTAAAGAGGGCTTCCAAAACAACCTTAGCTGAGACTTTGGAGGAAGACAAAACTATATAATTCCAAATGAAGGTATGTAAAGAAGGCCAGGTCTCTTTAGTTAAGAAGGAAGTTCAACCTCCTCCCAGAAGAGGACTCTTGTTGACTAGACCCCCAGGGAAATAAACAGAACAAGGACTTGAAAAAAGGAAGTGGAGACATATAAGACCTACAATGCATAGTAAATAAGTTATCAAACGAAATTATAGACATGAAAATAGGTGCAGGGGAAGGAAACCCAAGCCAGAGGCCCTATAAACCCTTTTTTAAAATAAATCCACAGTTCAAAGCAATTCAACCTCCCTCATCCAACTTAAACATTAATTTGGGAAATGTATCATCCGACTCTTTCTATCTTGTTGGCACAGGGGAAAAATCAGCGCTCAACACTACAAAAATGCACCAACAAAACCCTAAATACTGGCCCTTTCAACAACACCTGTGAAGTAGATGAAGTCTCACGTGAGGTAGAGGCAGGGGTGGTTGCAAGACTCAGGTGTTTGCAACCTTAGCTGGGACATAGATCTGTGATTATGATATTTTATAGAGCACTCAGCATTGTCAGTACCTCAATATGAAATCAATATCTACTTCACTGATGAAACAGAGCTTCGTAGCATTCACACTGATCTAATGAAGACCACAAAGTGAAACAACACAGAGTTTACGTGGTTCACCCCCACCCTAGGGCTACGTCCACCAACTCTTCTTATTTATTGTCTTCATTCAATTGGTTACAAGTAGAGAGCCTCAAAACCCTACTTCGCCTAGGATAGGAGATCTATGCACCTCGCTAGATCCTCCTTCCTTGCATTACAGCACAAAGAACTCGCAACCTATTACAATCCCTTGCACCTAGCTCTCCAAGAATCTCACAGTATGCACAGAGCATCTACACACCACATTTGCATGTATCACTTAGCTATATTGCATACACCACATAGATGCACCACCACTTATATCTAGCCTAAGCATCTATTTATATATTAAAAAATATTCCTAAACATGGGTAAACCCATGGGCCGACACCCCATTCCTGTTACATATTCCCAAAAACCCAAAAAGGACCCAAAAAGGGGCCGATACCCCATGATCTCCACTTTGTCTTGCGCTCCTCCTTCGTCGGGCTATCAAAGTCCCAAAATACGTCAACCTGACCAAGAATCTCCCAAAACTTGGTCAAGGGCCAACAAGCCCCCAACACTCACCTGTGACTCATCCCGAGTCACTCTGGTCTGATCAGTTCTTCCTCGAATGCCTCGAGCTTGGCTCAAGCTGCTTCGACCTGTTGTTGTGCTACGACCTCTTTCTTGGTGAACTCCTGGATTACTGTGTCATTCACTGGCCCTTCTAGGAGTTGTTCTATTAAATTAACAACCTGCTCTAGCTCTGCTCCTCAGCTCTTGACCTCTGTGAACAACGGATAGGCCTTATCTTGCATAGGTTGGAGCCGTTGAGTGACTTCCATAACTTTTCTTTGAATTGTATGGATCTATTGTTGGACAGTGCGCTACTCTTGAGATATTTTCATTCTGTCTATAGCTGACAGGGCCTTTAGCTGCACCTCTAGTGTGTCTGCATGTTGCTTCGCTTCCTTGAGATGTGACTCCAATGCCTGCAATTATGGATTCTCGGTGAGTTTATCATAAGTTTGGGCACTATGATTACTCATCTTCTTCCATTCCCCAAAAAGAGCCCTCAGTTTCTCAACTGCACTCCTGGTGGTTGCTTCCCTTTGGTCTCTTATGTCCTGCAGGGTCTCGGGCATAGTACGTAGCTCTAAATTTGCTATGTGTTGTTGGAGCTATTGGATCTCTTATTCAAGTTGCACTACTTGTTGTGGAATTCCCTCTTCGGCCTTTACTTCTATGACTGTCACAGAGTGAAGCACTCTTTTGACCATTTTTGTTACTTCAAGTTTCTCCATGAGCAACTGTTCCTTTTATTTCTGCAGTTGGGATTTTTCTTCATTGAACTTTGTCTGGAGAGAAAGATTCTCTCATTTTGAAGTACGGTGTTTCTCTACAAGGACTCCGTGTACTTGTGTCAAATCCTAGGTGGCTTGTATTGTTTCTTCTTGTGCTCGTCGAAGGCAAGCTTCGACTATATCAGCTACCTCATCACCCATTTCTAGTGTTCCTAATGACAGAGGCGCAATGGAGACTATGTGGCTAGACTGTAGTGCTTGTTGTACTCCTTGGAGCTCAATTTCGATTCTATTGTACATCACTTCCTGCTTACCCTCTTGTTTCTTTGTTTTCTCTATCAAAGCATCATTCAAGGCTTCTATAATGAAATTGAATTCATCTGAGGTGAGGATAGTCTTCATTTTGGTCATAGAAGGTTTCGACTTCTTTTGGGAAGAAGGCTTCGAGGGGGAACCTTCCTTTTCTTTGAGGGGTCCTCCTCATCTCTAGGCGGTGTGACCTCGCCTTTCTTCTGTTCAACTTCTGTGCCATATATCTCTCTACCATCGCCTCCTTGCTCTAGTGAAATGGAAGCATTCTTCATGGATGCACTGTCTAAATCCTGGACCTCTTCAGTCTTCTTTATCTTGCTAGGTCCAGGTGTATCTGACGCAGTTTCTGGACTATCTATATCAGATATCTCTGTAGAGTTTACTGGAATGAGGAGGTTCATCGACCAGTCCTTACTGATCTCCTCCAAGTCCTTCTCTGTTATCTTGTAGTAGGACAAAATTTGTTGCTTGTGCTCGTCAGTGCACGCTATGATATAAATGAAATGGCGGTTCGTGCTGAATTTCATTAAAGGTCAGAACCTATGTAAAGTATTCAGAGTTATGCGAGGCACGGACTATATGGATACCTTCATCTGGTTGTAGTATGCTTGGAACACATCACTTGGCTACCATTGCTTATTCATGTCATTGGAGTACCACAATGTACCGAACTTTGCGGCCAAAGGTTCAAAGGGCTCGATGTCCAGGAAGGTCGCACCTTCCGGCATCTCCCAGGAAATGAAAGTGATCAGGATCAATAGCCAGCTGAAGTGAAATTCATACCCTTGGTCCTGGGATTCTCTGTAGTCAAGTTCTAATTGGTTCACCAGGTACTTCACCCAATTTATTTGTAGGCCATTTGCGCACTTCCCTGCGAGGTCGACTACAAAACCAGTCACTTGGGTGGGTCAGTTATTTCATACTAGCTTTCTTGTGATCAATTGATAGGAAAGGCACATTGTGTCACTCTATATAGAATCTACCTTGTAGCCTCATGTTCCCTTCTCGACATCACCGTAGGTGTCCTTGATCCTTTGAGCTAGAGCGTGATCCATGGTTTTTATAGGATAGAAATCATGTGGGTCAGAGCCTTGCATACTAAGCCTGGTGATCCGATTGATCAACGTCAGATCCACTACGATATGGTTGTTTAACCACAATTATCTACCATGGTAATAGGACAGCAACATCTTGACACATGCATTCAACTCCTGGTTTCATCCGAAGTGCGAAATCTTCATAATGTTAAGTAGGGTGGACTACGCAAGGTTCATAGTCCATGACTGAGAGATGATCTTCGAATTCTTTCCCTTTGTTCTAGTCAAGTACTTATGCGGGGCGAGCATGTTGTAAACTTTTTGGTCACCGAGGTTGAAGTTTCTAAAATTCAACGCTGCAATCTTATCTTGGTCTACGCAAACTGTGCGTATCCCCTTCAGGAGGTATGTAGTGATCAAGGCATACTCAAAGTCTCTGGGCACACTGTCTCAATTTATTGTGCCACTCAGAGGTGGTAGATAGGTGGGTAATATTCTCAAAATCAACTTATCATTTGCGATATCATCCATGTGCTTAGTTCACTTCTCATCTGATGGTCGAGATGGTCCGGCTCGAGCAGTTGATGGAGAGGTTGGCATCCCTCTCATGGATGATGCTTGTACACCTGTGGATAATCCTCTCTCTGACATGACTCTTTTAGTCATCAGGTCAAGGAGTACTTATGTCACTGATTCTTCAACTGCGTTGAGTTCCTCGGACATACATGCTCGGGATTAATTATATCGGGTTCAAATTAACTTAGACACTGCACTAGAATAAATAGAAAGAGCACAATGATCACTGTATACAATTCACTTAGTCTGCAGGCTCAAACTCTTGGTTAGAAAAAGTGTTCTCGGTGCGTGGCGCGATGGGATAAATAGGTAACTCGACAACGGGTCTCTTGCAATGGGTATGAAGCCTTCATTAACTTTGTTCAGTCCATTATGGTGCGTTCCAACAGTCTGGTGTCGAGCCTTAAATTCCTTTCCACCCATTCGGGGTGGAAGTCAAATGGTTATAATGTCCCTATTGGCTATAT
Source organism: Picea engelmannii (assembly GCA_009831015.1). Taxonomy (NCBI): domain Eukaryota; kingdom Viridiplantae; phylum Streptophyta; class Pinopsida; order Pinales; family Pinaceae; genus Picea; species Picea engelmannii. The sequence goes on from ML814681.1 coordinate 4,431, forward strand.
TTCTTCGCCATGGTGAAGTGCCATGTGTTGCTATTCTGATATCCCGGCGAAGCTCCAATTTTACAAATGTCCCTCCTGTGAAGTTCCCTCTAGAACTTTTTGTAACTTTTCAATCTTATCCCTTTTCTTACTTATCTTTCTAGCCTTCTTTCCAGTGAGCTTTGGCTCGGTATGTCTTTTTCCATTCAGATTCTTATCTTCGTTTGACATAGTCACTGTGCGTTGTTGAGATTCTTTCCTAGGACTTAGGGGTAATACCTCATCTTTATCTGGGATAGGTACTTCAGTCTCCTGTGGGTCTTCTAATGTTCTTGCAGCTTCGACATCTGGGTCTCTAGTGTTAAGCATTCTTTTTCTTTGAAGATCTATGATAAGATGATATGTTGGTGATCATTCAAGGTTTCTTTCATCTATATCAATTCTTTCTCTAATTCTTTTTGGGATTCTATTATTTCTGGATATGCCTTAGGGTTTTCTTGGTTCAGATTCATTCTTTCAAGCTTAGCAATCATTCTATGGAAATCCAACACTTCATGGTCCATAGCTTTACAACAAAGATAGCTAGGTCCTTTTCAAGGGCATTCCTTAGCAACACGACCTTGTCTTTTGTAGTTGTAATAGAGGGTTAATCCTCTCTTTCTTTTAAATGATCCCCAGCTTCTCCTGTACTGCGTGCTAGGATCATAGGAGCTAACCTACAACAAATTCTTTCTAGGATCCTGCATCCATTTGTTAGTCAAAACATTCTTTCTATGCATAGGTATAACATATCTTTCACTATTATTATCAGATCTACTCATATCAAGCCCTCTTTCATCTATTAGTACCCTAGTTCTAAATCTAGGACAGAACCTATCAAACATACCTAGATCCATACTTTAGAAGCAAAAAACAATTCCACTTATCTTACTTTTATAGAGCACAAAGCTTTCAGATATAAAACTTTTCACTATTCTTACCTTTATCAAAGCACAGAGCTTGCAGATCTTACCTCTTTTAATCAGAAATTCTCACTTTTACCTTTCTTATAGCACAGAGATTTCAAATCTTGCTTCTTTCCTTCAAATCCGACCTCTTTTCTTCAGATCATGCTTCTTTCTTTTAGCGCAGAGTTTTATAAATCAAGTAGAATACTGCGCACTAGAGTGACAGATCTATGCACATAGATTTCACAACTTCAGGATGAATCTTTTCACAAAGCTTCTTCTTTCTCAGTTCCCAGCAATCACAGTTTCATTCCCAGCAATGGAACCATTTATTGGCACAAGGACAGACTCAGGTTTCAACGCTACAACAATGCACCAACAAAACCCTAACTACCGGCCCTTTCAGCAACACCTGCGAAGCAGATGAAGTCTCACCCAAGGTAGAAGCAGGGGTGGTTGCAAGACTCAAATGTCTGCAACCTTAGCTGGGACACAGATATGTGATTATGATACTTTATAGAGCACTTAGCACTATCAGTTCCTCAGTATGCAATAAATATCTACTTTGTTGATGAAACAGAGCTTCACAGCATTCACACTGATCTAATGTATTTAAGTACTTAGCACAAATACATGGATCAGATCTAGCAGAAGAAATCACTAAGCACATTCATAGAAGTCAGATCTAACATTCATAGCACAAAGAATAAGAAGATCTATCTATCTATATCAAAACACTTAGAAAGAGGAGTTATAAACACATCAAGAAAAGCACAAAGTGGAACAACACAGGGTTTACGTGGTTCACCCCCACCCTGGGGCTACGTCCACCAACTCTTCTTCTTTATTGTCTTCAGTCAATTGGTTACAAGCACAGAGCCTCAAAACCCTACTTCTCCTAGGATAGGAGATCTGTGCACCTTGCTAGATCCTCCTTCCTTGTGTTACAACACAAAGCACTCACAGCCTGTTACAATACCTTGCACCTAGCTCTGCAAGTCTCTCACAGTATGCACAGGGAATATACACACCACATTTGCACGTAGCACTTAGCTATATTGCATACACCACATAGATGCAATACCACTTCTATCTAGAATAAGCATCTATTTATATATTACAAAATAGGCCTAAACATGGTAAACCCATGGGTCGACATCCCATTCCCATTACATATTCCCAAAAACCCAAAAAGGAGCCGAGATCTCGTGATCTCTGCTTCGTCTTGTGCTCCTCCTTCAACAAGCTGTCGAAGTCCCAAAATAGGTCAACCTAACCAAGAATCTCCCAAAACTTGGTCAAGGGCCAACATGTACCTATCACTAAGAGAAACATTCTAAAAGAGACCTCCCACAATGGATGCATGCCATGAATTTGATGGTCAGTCAATGTCTAGATGAGCTTTCCCTTACTGAACAATCAAGTGGCTCAGCCATTAATATTATTGATAAGGAAGAAGTTGATCCACCAGAAGAAAAAACCATGCTGATATGGGACCTTGACCTACCAATGCCTTCTGATGATCTATTTGAGGTTCAAGAACCACCCGCAGAGGTCTTGGTTGTACAAACACAGAGTAGGGGTCACCCGCTCTCAAATAACCTTACTATGGCCCACACTTCAAGTGGAAAACAAATGTCCGATCACTTGAAATAATATTTGTATCCCAAGGAAATCCTATAAACATCCATACCCGAGAATCGCCCAAGTTAGACTACAACATATTAGAATATTTGAAAAAATTTAAGGCAAATATATAGGTCATGGACATGTGTAGAATCCCTCAGCAAATGGAATTTATGTTACAAGCATTGAAGTCAATAGAAAATCCTACAAAAATCACTAACCAAGGATAAAATATAGCCCTCTCAGATATAATAAATAAACCAACTGTGAAAACTTGCTCTGAAGATAAGAAGGGAAATCCTTTTGTCCCATTGTTCCTCTTGACATTTGAAGTCTTCAACAAAAACCTCCACAATTGTTTGGTTGAATCAAGGGCATCCTCTAACATTATTCCATTTTCTATATGTAATAAATTAAATGCAATCCCTCGCAAAAGTGATAAACATGTGATACAACTAGATAGAACCCAGGTGAAAGTTATGGGAGAACTCAAGGATGCCATGATCATGATGGCAACACACCCGAAATTTGTTCAAGTAATTGACATCATTGTAGTAGATATACCAGAAGCCTATGGATTGCTACTTAGTCGAGATTGGTCCAAGAAGTTAAATGGATACTTTAGTATAGACTAGGATCACCTTTGGTTTCCATTAAAAGGACACATGAATATGACCAGGATCGATAGGGAAAGATATCTAAGACATATTGTCACCGACCTAGAAACCCTCAACGAACCCTCTTCAACAGATTTCCTCGTGCTGGGCAATTATTCCTGCAACTCCAATTTTAGGAATTTCTCCCCCCTCTCATATAATGTCCCTCTTACTCAAAACTCTGAAATGACTTTTCAAGAAAATTTGTCGACGACAATGGAGGAAACCCTCTTCTATTGAGAACCTGTATTGAAAAATGTGGAATAGATAGGAGAAAAGGAGGAAAGTAGTAGGAAAAAGGAAAATGATTGTTTTCTCTCACAAGTTTGGAACTTATACTTTGATGGACCTAAATCGCAAGAAGGGTTAGGGTCAGGGTGTATCCTCATTGATCTGAGAGGTAAATAAAATTTCATGTCCTACAAACTAGAATTTGAATGCACAAAAAACATTATCGAGTATGAAGCTCTAATACAAGGACTAAAGAAATCCATTGACTTAAATGTTAAATAACTAAAGGTTTTCGGAGACTATGAAATCATTGTTAGGCAAGTAAGGAACATTATACATTGCAACTCTTCCCACTTAAGGAATTATCAACAGGAAGTGCACAGACTAATAGAACACTTTGAAGCCTTCAACATTATAGTGATCCCCAGAACAAAGAACACTCTTGATAATTGTCTGGACACTGCTGCCTCAAGGTCATCCCCTTTGGAAGACTATGAATCCTCCCAGTTCACTGTAGAGCTTCTCTAAAAATCGTTGGTACCCAAAAATAACTCTAATTGGAAGGTCTTTGAAGGAGATGAACAGATCATAAACTTTTTAACCAATCAGGATAATTTTAAAGATCTGGCTATCGACGATGAAGTATTTCAGGAGAAATTAGTAGAACTCGACCCCCATGTACAAAAACCTGAAACAGATCAATCGACTAACAAACTGAGGTCTCACGCGATACCGAAAGGGGTAGCCAATTTAGAAAACCTTTTTGACTTAAGGGAAATATTTAAAGGGTCAACGAACACAAAGATAGGGAGTTCTTGTCCCATGCATGGAACCATTAATCTAGGAACCCTAGAGAACCCTAAGAATATTAATCTTTTCAAGACAATATCTAAAGAAGAAACGAAGGCCTATCTCAAACTTTTCAGAGAATATCAATATGTTTTTGCATGGTCCTACCGAGATCTAAAAACTTATAATACTCATATCATTCAACACACAATCCTATTAAAACCCAGAGTAAAACCCTTCCAACAAAATCTCTGGAAGTACCCCCCATGTCTGGAACCTCTCATGTGTTAGGAGTTAAAAAAATTACTATATGCTAAAATCATCTTTCAGGTTAGACACTCTGCTTGGGTAGAAAATTTGTTTCCTGCCAGGAAAAAGTCTGGGGAAATCCGTCTATGTGTGGATTTTAGAAACCTCAATAGAGCATCAAAAAAGGAAAACTACCCAGTCCTACTAATGGAGCAACTCTTGCAGACCGTGTCTATTTTTGAGATTTTCTCCCCGTTGGATGGTTTTTCATGTTATAACCAAGTTCTAGTTTCATAGGAAGGTCGTTTGAAAACTACCTTCCGAACCAAGTGGGGAACATTCACGTATAAACACATGCCCTTTGGGTTAATCAATGCAGGAGAAACCTTCCAAAGGGCCATGGATGTAGCATTTCGGGGACTAATCAACAAATGTGTAGTAGTTTATTTGGACGACATGAATGTGTATTCAAAGAACAGAGAAGATCACATCCAACACTTAACCCAGAGGTGTAGGAAATATGGTATATCCTTAAACCCTAAGAAAACTATCTTTGGTGTCGAGGAAGGGAAATTACTAGGTCATATTATATCTCAAGCAAGAATTCACATAGACCCATAATGAATTAGGGATATAGCTCAGCTTCCATTACCCCATAAAAAAAAGGATATGCAATCCTTCTTTGGGAAAATCAATTTTGTGAGAAATTTCACCCCTGGTTTTGTTGAAACTATCAAGCCCTTACAAAAGATGATCTACAAAGATGTTGAATTTAAGTGGGATGATGAACGAAAAATTTCTTTCAGCAGCATTAAGATTGCAATATCTCAATCCCCAGTATTGCAAAGTCTCGACTTTAGCAAATATTTCTTCCTCTATACTTTTTCATCCAACCAATCGTTAGCTGCAGTATTGACTCAGAAGGATGATGACAACAATTAAACCCCAATCTCATTTATGAGCACTAATTTAGTAGGGTAATTTAGTTCAGCCCCTTGGATATTAGTAGGGTAATATTACATCCTAAAGAACCATACCAAATTCATTGTGCCTCATCATGTCGTCTAATCCCTATTCACTCAGCAGGAGATGGGGGAAAGAAGAGGGAACTGGATGGAAGTGGTCCAAGAATTTGATCTTGATATAAAACCTCCTAAATTGGTTAAGGGGCAAGGATTATGTAAATTGGTAGTTGAAGCCCATGACCAAGTAAATGAAGATCTTGGATGGGAGAATGAATTGGAATTATGGTGTGGTGAAGCTTCATACGTCTTTCTAGGGAAGGAATCTTGGTATGGTAAATTATCTTATCTCCTTGACCACGGGACTTGCCCAGAAAATGTAAACCCTAAGGAAAGGAGACTTCTCAGACTAAAATCGGCACCATATTGCCTCATAAATTCGGTGCTCTTTCGCATTAATTATAATGGGGTACTTTTAAAATGTCTCGAACGTGAATATGCAAACAAGGTTTTGAAGGAACTCCATGATGGTCATGTAGGTGGACACTTCGCAGGGAATACCACCACCCACAAAACATTGAGAGTTGTCTATTATTGGCCTAATTTGTTTAGGGATGCTCACACATACTCTAGGAACTGTAAAAATTTCCAAATGAGCATGGGTAGAGAAGTTGTCCCAATCCAACCTGTGGTCGTCTCTAGGCCATTCGAGTAATGGGGGTTAGTATATCATAGGATAAATTACATTGAGTTCTTAAAAACATCATAGATACGTACTGACTGCCACAGACTATTTCATGAAATGGGCAGAAGCCATCCCTCTGACTCATGTAAACGAAAAGGTGGTGATCCAATTCATAGAACAATAGCTTATCACAAGGTTTGGTATGCCTTCCGTCCTTTTTTTTGATAATGTTGCTTAATTTTCTTCCACCCTATTAACAGATTTTTCTTTATACAAAGGAATTATAATCAGATACTCTACAAACTACTATCCACAGGGGAACGGAGTGGCAAAATCAACCAATAAGAACCTAGTGAGGATATTAAAGAAAATAGTTGTAGAAAACCAAAGGAATTGGCATAGTTCACTTCATAATGCCTTATGGGCTGATAGAGTAACACCCAAGGAAGTTATAGGGAATTCCCCATACTTTATGGTATACAGAATGGAATCCATTCTCTCGAACGGGCTATATCTTCCATCTCTTCATCTTGCTCAGGATTCTAGAGGAGAACCCTCATCGGTCATTCAATAGAGAATTGATACCCTCCTCATGATGGAAGAGGAAAGGGAGAAAGAAAAATCAAATTCCATTGCTCATCAACAGATATTTAAAAGATGGTTTGATAAGCATAAGGCCAAAGAGAAGAATTTTGAAGTAGGAGACTTAGTCCTAAAATGGGACAGAGCGAATGAGTCGAAGGGAAAACATTTGAAGTTTCAGAATCTATGGCTCAGACCTTTTCAGGTAGCTGATAAAATTGGGGTAGGCGCGTATCGTTTGAAAAATCTAAGGGGGGAACCTGACGCCCTCCCATTGAATGGCCAAACCCTAAAACAATATTTCTGTTAAAAAAAAATGAGTGTGTTTTCGTGATACTTTATTTTAGGTAGGTTGATTGTGGAGTTCTTCATTTTTTGTTTTTCTTGTTATAGTAATTTCTCTGCTTTTGAAGTTTGTATTTTTCAAATCATTTGTTGACCTTATTTCATGCAAGATGACGAACTCTATTCCTAACTCATGCTTACATGCAACACAAAAAGCGTTGGAAGAATTGAAATTTTTTTTAGGTAGGTTGATTGCGGAGTTATGTATCTAACCTGTGCAAATAAAAAACCTTGGAAAAGTGATGAAGTGTTTGCCTGGTGGTCTGATAAAACCTAAAGGGAAATATGGTTATTTGGGAGGGAATACATGTACCTCAAGACAGAGCTAGCAAAAAAATCACCTTAACCATCTCATTTTGAAAATAACAAACATCCTCCTCTCCCACTCTCTTAGGACATTCTACTGAAATAAAATCAATTATATTGAATGAGTGCAAAGTAGGAGAGGGTATGATGATAACTCCTTAGGGGATATAGATACTCGCTGGTAGCGGAACAAGGTCTGTGGTGTCGGGGTGAATCTGTCGGGGCTATCGATGCTCGTTGGCAGTGGAGCAACACCGTAGCAAGTGAATGATGATAACTAAAAGGATTGGTGCCAGTTAATTCTTTACTCAACTCTTTTCAAAAGAGGGCATGGGTCATGGTTACAGGAAACGAAGGTGGAATAAAGGTCAAAACCCCACAGGCAAGATCGGATTTCACCAACTAGGGAATTTCAAACGCAAGGATAGAAGAAGCTTTGATAAAAACCAGTTAATTTCTTAACCATATTTGCATCAACTGAGCTTGAGGTAGGAACATAGATTCTTCTTTCACCCAGTAATTTTTCATTTTTTGATCATTCAACACACCCTAAAAATCCTTATCAATTTTTTTTCACTTTTTGGGTACCACTTGTTTTCTGCACTATCTAACTCGATTTCATTTTGGGAAATATTTTGTATTTGTTTATTTTCATGACTCTCATCACCTATTCAGGTTTGTTTGAACTTATGAAACCCCATGACTAAAATACCTTAACACCTAAATTAAGAATCGACATCCAAACACTACACATAACGCCCTGAGGTTCGGCGTCGGAAAGAATTCAAGAAAGTAAAGGAATCACATGAAAACAATAGTCAGTGATCGTCGATACTCAACGGAAGCAGTAGAAGGAGGTTTCATTTTACATAGGTTATTCACATAAAAGTTCAAGAGATAGCTAATCCCCTTCGGTATCGGTAAAATACGAGGAGGATAGACGTTAACAAAAGACAAAAATAAATTGTCGATAGCCTATGCCCGACGCACTTTATTGGGATCGGGGAAAATCCATAACGATCACAATAGACATTTTGACCATGATAAATTCATCCCCAATCGTCGATCGTCGATGTGTTTGCGGCAACGGGACTTTTCGAGGGAGTTGATCCGAGAGCACTTGGGTAGGTTTATTGTCGATCGTTGATCCTTGACACTTTTCATCATCGATAAGCTAGGATTTGGTTTTATAACGAATAGCTTAAGGAAAGTCCCAACTCCTATTAATACGAGAAAATTAAGTCACTGTCTCGAGCGCCATGTGTCTTTACCAGGTAAGAGGGTCGTACAGTCTAGTTCTATCCTAAGTTATTCTTGGTTCCCTAGGGCCTAGTCACACCTCCGAGTCAGCGTTTCCACGTCAACATTGTACGGTAAAATCGATTTGCGTCAGAGATTTTGCAGGAGGATATCAACAAAAATGTTCATAACACAATCCCGACCCCCGATCCACCCACTGAAAGAGTGGCATGATGGGACATTTTCAGCGATAGATATGATCAAATTTTGGACATTTAAGGAGCTAATTAATACCCTATCCCACATTAGTTGCTACCTCATGCGCCAATTCAAACAACATTTTTGAAATCGCTGATAGACCACATCATGACTCGTGCCTCCGCCGTCAACCCACGATGACTTTAAGTTCTCACTCATAACCCGAATTGAATGGCTGATGTGACACGATAAGATATTCCCTGTTTAAATCCCTTGAACCGTTGTGAACGAATTCATTATGCACATAAGAGAGTTCCAGAGCATTTGAAGGATAAAATTGAGCAACTCAAAGACTGTACTAACCCTCGTGATTATCAAAAACTAGGTTTAACCAGCTTCAGAGGTATGTATCCAAGTCTGTCAATTCGTTGGCTATGATTTATATGTGTTCGTCTAGTTTTCTACATAGTCTCTAAACTCTACTCAAGTTGGAGGAACTATGCCACCAAGAAATCCAACCCCTAGATGCTCGTTGAGAGCACCAAATCTGAAAGAAATAGAGACAGGTGAAGGTTCTTCTCCTAGGACCATGAGGAAATTGGAGTACACCCCTAGGGCAGAGCCTGTCATCAAAACAAAAACAAAGAAAGTTTTCATCTAGACTCTGGCCTTTCATGATACAGAGGCAAGCACCAGGTCCAAGGTAGTTCTCCCACAGTGGGGATATCTCTTCAACAGGATTAGCATAGAGTAATACCCAAAGTATATCCCACACAGTGACCTAGACATAAAGGTGCTCGATGACCAGGTGTTCCCCAACATCTAACAATTGTATTTACACATGGTGGTGAGAATAACCCATGTTTTCCCCTGCATAGAGGTCATGAAGTGGCTCATCGACCACATGGACAGGAATAAATGTTTGATCAACAATGAGAATGGAAGGTGCGTCGGATTTTTTCTCCCAACAGAGGTCCAGAAATACTAAAAGCTCAGGGACCCAAAGGAGCGGCTCAACACAAACTTCATGGCAAATTTCTATGAATTCCATGACACTAGTCGGTTGATGGCTTCATGGTGGAGGGAAGACAATAAATTCACCAATTAGAGAAATGGATGGTACGTGACAATCAACCTAAGGGAGACATACATCTATTTGATGGCTCTCATCTGTCGGTTATATGAAGAAAAGTATTGCTCCAAGTTTTTGGAAGAATGGATGCCTTTGGCATACACAGTTGCAATTGTTGGGAGCAGTTTCAACTGGGGAGAAATAATATCCAAACAATTAAGCATATGTGTGCAGCAGGCTCAGACACCGAAGGAAGGAGAGGCACCAAATTTCTACATGTCCTCGTACCTTCTCGATGTCATGTGCGCTAGGAACTTCTTCGCTGGCATGAATATGAGTTGGCATGTTGCAAAGCTCCCTGTCCACGTCTACTTCAGTGTGCTATGGGAAAACAGGTACAATAAATCTTACTCCCTCATCTACGATGAATTCATCGCTTGCATTTATTTTATTATTTTTAAGAAGGAATGGTCGAGGCTATCAACGATAGCCAATAAAATGATAGCCAAGGTAGGCCATTAGTACTTGGATGAGCGCTCAACCTACATCAGGGTGTTTGGGGCCACCGAAGCACCACATCTCCTACCATCTCATGTCCAATATCGGCTCGTCGTGGGAGAAATTTTTTATTAGACCATCTTGCAAGGCTACAATGCCACACTGGTCAAAGACAAGAAACAGGCTTTCATACCCTACGGTTTCCATGTATGGTTCTATCTGGTAAAGGATACTTCTCAAGCTAAACAAGAAGCGTTGAGCCAAATCAAATTCAAATTCTCGACAGGCCAATTCCACAAGCATGATCCAAAAGGCTTGGTCTTGAAACATGCTTCACAGGTGTCATCCTACTGGCCATATGCTCATGATAAGTTTGAGGACGAAGTTTGTTGGCCCTTGACCAAGTTTTGAAGGATCTATTCAAGTTTGACCTATTTTGGGACTTCGATAACTTTTCGAAGATGGAGCGCAAGATGAAGCAGAGATCACGGGATCTCGGCCCCTTTTTGGGTCCTTTTTGGGATTTGGGAATATGTAACAGGAATGGGATGTTGGCCCATGGGTTTACCCATGTTTAGGCCTATTTTGTATGTATAAATAGAAGGCAAGGCAATGTAAGAAGTAGTGGAATAATGTGTAAGTGTTGTGCAAGTTGGCTAAGTGTTAAGAGTGGGATTTGTGTGACCAAGAACTGTAAGGCTTTGTGCATAATGTGTGAAACCTGCAGAGCCAAGTGCAAGTCATTGTAAGAGACTGTGGAGAGCTTTGTGTTGTAATGCAAGGAAGGAGGATCTAGCGAGGTGCGCAGATCTCCTATCGTAGGTGAAGTAGGGGTTTGAGGATCTGTGCTTGTAATCGATTGACTAAAGACAATAAATAAGAATATTTGGTGGGCGTAGCCCCAGGGTGGGGGTGAACCACATAAACACTGTGTTGTTCTACTTTGTGCTTGTCTTGATGTATTTATAACTTCTCTTGCTAAGTGCTTTGATAGGGATAGATAAATCTGCTTATGCTTTATGATGTGTATGAATGTTAGATCTAACCTATATGAATGTGCTTAGTGCTCGATCTACTAGATATAACCTGCTTGTTTATGATAAAGTGCTTAAATAAATCATATTTGAGTGAATGATGCGATGCTTTGTTTTATCTGCGCAGTATTTATTGATTGAATATTGATGAATTGTTGATGCTAAAGTGCTATGTTAAGTATTATAATCACATATATGTGTCCCGACTAAGGTTGTAGACACTTGAGTCCTGCAACCATCCCTTCCTCTACCTCTAGTGAGACTTCATCTGCTTCGTAGGTGTTGCCGAAAGGGTCAGTAATTAGGGTTTTGTTGGTGCGTTGTTGTACCATTGAACCCTGGGTCTACCCCTATGCCAAAAAATTCTTCACATAGAACGCCCAGTGGTGTAGAGGATGGCCAACACAAACATGACCAGGTTCAAAGCCATGAGCGTGGATGAATAGGTGGAAACAATAGAGCAGTTGGCTCAAGAGGCCATCAGAGCCAGGGAAGAAATCAGAGTAGTAGAGGCAATAGAAGCATAGACAAGGGGATTTCTCTTGATGGTAGAGGAACAGAGATTCATTGATCAGTTGCAGAATGACCCAGATCTCATAGAGATGACGAGGATTCCTTCCAACAACCCAATAGAAAGTCGAGGAGAGCCAAGCGACTCAGAGCTGATACAACTTGAACAAATCACCGATCCAGAAAATCCTGAAATCCCACCACCACAGTTCAGATCACCCGGTGGAATTTCAACTCAGCTTGAGATATCAAGGAAACCAAGTAGTACTAGTGCACAAAACCCCTTACATGACTTAATAACTATATATGATGATGAGGAGAGCCCGGTGGTTTCCCTCGTTACTCTGGTGCATATTACATAGGAAAAGGAACCCGAGAAAGTATCTTCCCTAGCTCTCGATGCTCCAATTCAAAGCCTTCCACTGAGCAACCAAGAGGTTGAAAGTGTCTTAGACATTGAAATACTCAATACACAAGGAACCCCAATGAAAAGTTGGAAGGATGAGCTAGGATCGAGCGAACAAGAAGGAGAAATTCCACAACAGGAAATCGGCACCCTGACAGTCGATCACCAAGTAAGTTTTGAACCTGTGTCTGATTCCTCAATTTTGACTAGTACTTTACCATCTGATGAGAAACAACTAGAGGTCGAGCCATCAAGACATATAGGAGAGGTTCAAGAACCCAGTCTTGAACAAATATACACCATTGGGAGCCTGGGAAACACTCTTACCTGGGGAGAGAAACAAATCCATAAACTTGTGGATGAGGTCGTCAACATACAAGCCATCACCTATGACCAAAAGAGAAAAGCCATCATGAGAACCACTAAAAAGAGGAGGCTTACTTTGTACAGTTCCATCCTCATCACCACAGAAGAGAAATTGATCAGTACATAACATGCCAAGACATATGAGCTCATCGACGCAGGGATGGCAATCATAGATGCCACCCTAGATAGAGAAAGGAAAGATGAAGAGGATCTAGCCACTATGCTAAATGAGTTGGATCATCTGCACCATTTGGATCAATTCTATCAAGACTCCATAGAGGCCACGATGTTCTTAAGAAGCAAGTTCCAGGATTCATATAGTAAATTCACAAGTGAGCGACACCTTTTCACTGCAAGGATAGCTGATTTCCAAGAAGACACCCTTATGGAACTAGAAACGTAAAAGGACATGGAAATATGGTATGAGAAATCCCACCAAGTGGTGGAAAGACTTGATTACATCAATGTGGTTCAAAAGGGCCAAGACGCTAAAGAGCACGACATTCAAGTACTAAGGGACAGCAACATCGACCATATAAGGAAGTTGGCCAAATATTGGGTGAAGATGGCCCAAGAACCTCATCAGGAGATCCAAGATAAATGGGATGATTGTGAAAGGAGTTAGACAAAGTTCAATCGGGTGATGAGAGACATTGGTCTCTTAGAATTCGGCACACCCAAGGACTTTGTCGACTTGCATGACATAGTCAAACTACATGCAAAGCAAGACTCATCGTGGATTGCATAGATAGAAAAGGTGGTGAACATGGCTCTAGGTCAAGTACAATAGTTAATGGAGCACCTGATCAAGGCTCAGACAATGTTACAATAGTTAAGTGTTAAAGTATTCAAGTATAGGGCACAGTAAGTAGAGATAAAGGAGATCCTTTCGGCCCCGATGGACCAACACATATTCCTGTATGCCAACACATGCGAGGAAATACTTTTCAAATGGTCAGAGTATGAGAAGAGTCATCCACTCAAGTGAAACCATTTGATGACTCTTAGAAGACTGAGAGTTGAAAGTGCCATGCGCTGATGTTTTGTTTTACTTATCTTGCACTTTTGATAGTTATTTTTAGTTAATAATTTGTTATAAATAATAGGATCGCCTATTAGAATGCGTCGATGGTTTTTGCAAAGACCCTCATTTTTGGATTTGTAAAGAACTCTTTCGGAGATACCTTAATTGAGAAGCCTTGTTTAGGACCAAAGACAAGTTTATGTTTTCATCAAAGGCATGTGTGATTGGATCTAAGGAGGAATTATTTCTGACTTTATCTCATGAATGGATGATGTAACGAATAAGAGTTTCTGAATCTATTGATAATTTAGTTGATTCAATGTTTTATAGTTCTTATCTCTAATGATGGAAAGAAAATCATTGTGTTAATCTGTGATTAATGATTAGAGCTAAGGAAACTATTTTTCTTTCCATCGTTTATTGCATGTATGTTTTCTTCAATAATTGTATCTCAGTCAATAATTGAAATACCAAGAAGTTAATGTATTAATACTAGGCTTGTCATAGGTGTGAGAATCATTGTTTGCATGCTTGAGCACGAGGGTTATCCCAAGCTCAAACTTCTTCAATGGTTAATATTTTCCCCTTTGTTACTTAGTTGGTTTATACCAACACATTTCCTATATCAAACCCACTTATAAGAGAAAATACAAAAAAGAGAATGTTCAAGCTGAAGGAGTATTTTGCGCGAGAAGATATCCTATCAATCACTACGTAAACCCCATCGATTAATTGGTCGAATCACTGGATCTGGAGAACCATTCCACTATCAAATGTTGCAGAGTCTAATTGGGCCTCGGTGGGGGGTTTGGTTCCTGTTGTTGATTTAAAGGGATTTAGGATCCCTCAACAGTAGGGTCCAAGGATCGTTAAAATGCGAAGTGAAAAATGGAACGGGCCTCATTGATGAAGAAGACCTACTGGTCATGGACTAGATATGATGAATTGGTGCCACGAAGTCAAAGGTACCCATAAGGGATGAATACATTTCAACACCAATATTCTCATTTTTCGGTTGATAATTGTCGATCATGAGGATCGATGATCCAACTGATCCATTGGGGCTAGCATACACAAAGGACAACTGGTCAAACATCATGATCTTCCCATTGTGATGAAAACATAGATTACAGAAGACAGACGATATGATTGCAGACATAGAATAAGTCCAGTTACATCCTAGTAATAATTTATAGTCAAGGGGCACATCAACCACCTCGACATCCACCTCCACCATCTTCCCACATAACTAGACCGTGAAGGCAGGAAGAATATCGTGGGGACGAAAAGAACGACCATAAAATTAGGTCAACATGGTCAGATATTAAGAGAGGGTGGGATAGACAATGGCTTTCCAATAGGTTAAGGACATCACACATGTTATAGTGCCTTCATTAATAATAGTATGTTTGATGGTATACTTTGAGTAATCCATGTGGATTTTTAATTCCACATGGTAAGGCAAGTGAAGCTTCACATATGTGATGTCAAACTTGATAACCTTAGAGCCACAGGGGTATAGAGATCCTAACACGGATAACAAGGCATTACTCTGTGAAGGACATGTCTAGAGTACATCCAGAGCCGACATCATGCCAGCGGTTTGACCTAGATCCTCAACAATAGAGTAATATGGGCGGCTCTAGCATTAAGGTTGTGGGTAGAGCGCTTGAGTACTCCTTTCAGAATACGAGGCAGAGGCTTTGGCTTTTCGATATGTAAAGGCGTCTCTGGCAGAGGAGGAGACTCTAGAACAAGTACACTCTTTGAATAATTTTAATCATGAGACCGAGTGGCTACATTAATATGAGACTTAACCATATTGATGCATAGACAGTCATTGTCTTGCGTCGGTGGGTTTTGACTTCCACTCATCGCATTTTCAGCATTCGAGGAGATCGAGGCCATGTGTTGATTATGTGGAAAAGTATTAGTTATCCCAATGGGTGGTAGAGATAAAATCCTCACAGCTTATGCAAGTTTGGGGCACAAGTGGGTAAGGTGATTGTCTATACAAAGCTTGGAGGGAAACTTCACCTTTCGCCTTTCTTTCTTTCCCTCACCAGTATTATTATTTGACTTCTCATTATTATTGTTTTCCTTAGGTTTATTATTATTATTATTCCCACTCTTATGATTGTTACCACATCCTTTCTTTTTATTCCCTCATGGTTGTTGGTTACCATTCAGGTTGGTCGACGACTGCACAAAATGTACATATGTTGACTAAGTGGGAGTGTAGGACACAGATGAAGCTTTCCCTCCTACAAACTGGTTTAGATACAACTCTTTCAACTAGATTGTCACCAAGTTTGCATATTTCACATTTGTAGAGCCTACAATACCATCGACATGAGGCTTGGGCTTTTGTCTAGGGTCATAGCTTGACCTCAGTGCATTCGGAAGAATTTTGTATAACATCCCAGACTGAGCATAGATAATATCTAATTCTTGGGCTTTAAAAATCGCTTCTTCCTCAAAAGTAACTCTGGATATGGAAACATCCTTCAAAACATAAGGTTGTAAAGACTTAAGGAACCATTCTAAAAGGAAATCTAGAGGTATGTAGGCCTTGATCAACCTCTTCCATCTATGCCACTCTTGGATGTGATATGAGATATGGGTGTCTTTGTCTTGGCGAAAGGCTGATAGAAGTTCTATGTTGGAATCATAATGAACTGGCAATTGGAAATGGTTTAGGAAGACTAAAACCATCTAATTAAAAGTTATGTATGTCCCCCCTGGTAGCTCTATGTACCATTTTTTTGTGACCCCCATAAGGGTGCATTGAAACAATCTTAAATTAATAGAATCATGGTTAAGGGAATTAGAAATGCACCAAAGATGAAAAGTAGTGACGTGATCACCAGGATCCTCACCAGTATTGCCTTCAAATTTTGAAATATCTGAAGGAATCTTGGTGGGGACAGGAGGCCATGTCGGATCATGACGCACATGTTCATTCGTTAATCTAGACAAGTCTCGAAGATTGAGCGTGGCCATAAAAGGGAGATGAGGTTGTGTCATCTGGCCCCAAGATCCCAGGAAAGATTGTTTCTAGGGAATCGCGGCCCATCCAGGGCTCTAGTATGCACCATGGCCCTATCTATGATTGTAAAACCCCCCTCTGAACTGATTCATAAGGGGTTGGTTGGGAACCATTCCAGTAGGAATGTTATGATGAGGATTGTATATTTTTCCCCTAGCTGGAGTATCTTTAGGTTAGGGGTTTCCCAAGGTGTGAAAATGACCTCCTCCAGGTGTGAATCTGGAGGATAAAGGTGGATTCTTCATGCCAGGTGTGCTGGTCAGAATCGGTGCAGAGGAGGTAGGTGTAAAGGATGGACCATAAGTAGCATCCTGTCTACCAGGTTGACCACTCTATCCAAGAGCATTAAGACCAGGATTAGACCTAGGATGAAAGAGATGTAGGCTTCCAACCATAGGAGTCATTTTAGGGATATGAGCACCACCAAACGAGAAAGGAATATTTGGAGGATCCATGCCCCCAAGTCCAATACCATTATTCGGGTTAGATGTTGGAATGGAGGATGAAAATTTCAATGTGAAATTCGACACACCATAAGAAAAAGGACTAGAGGTCATAGGGATGGACTGAGTATTGTATCTAGGTGTACAAAAAATTGACCCAAAAGGGTTCGTCACAATGGGTTGAATAGAAACTGCATGTTGGATAGGAGTGATGATGGGAATTGTTGGCACTACAACCGCAATGGTTGAAGGTGTCGAAGGAACATTATTAACTATAGTAGGAATGGGAGTCGAAGGACTCTCAGTATCTTTCTGACTCGACTCAGTACTCATCCTTGTATGATCACATGTCTGGTAGGTGGAGATGTGTGTACCACGTTTGATGGCTTTACATCTTTTATAAGGAAAAGACTCAAGATGTGGTGGTAATATTAACAAACAATGAGACCTATGGGGAAGTTGGTCTAGCTCCATGATGACTCAAAACTTGAGATATGAAAAAAATCCTAAGGCCAACTAATAATCAAATAGCACACCAAGATAAGAAAAAATTCAATATGCACACAAACAAGATAAAGTGGCTGAAAGGGGCCTCCCTCCCTAAAGTAGGTACACCTCGACCAAGAGGGGCCTGAGACTCCCTGCAAAAGATCAAAGGTATTAGAATCAGTTATAAGGGCCCTCATGGGATTAACAACCAGTTGGTCAGATCCCCCCA
>ML814681.1:31596-42072 GCA_009831015.1 Picea engelmannii
TGCTTGTCTATTGATCATACTCCTTTATAAGATTACAAATTGGTCTGTGATCCCTGTTGTTGAGTCAGTGTTTCCAAGACAGTTGTCGTGCCACCAATATGTTCAAAGAGAAGTTCAACCCATAAATCCTTCTATTGCGTTAGCCATTTTTATAGTTCTTAAGCCTTCTATTGTGTTGGTCGTCTCTGAGTCAGTCTTGAATCACATGTTACTTTGATCTACTTCAAATCTTGTTACTTGTTTCATGTCATTGATGGGGGATACATTAAGGCCCTCCTATGACGAGTCTTTTCATGTCGACTTCAACTCATTATTCAGGAATTAGACTTAGAAACTAATTGGTACCATGGAACATGCATGCCTCAATGGCATGTTTCCTCACTTTCAACAGTGGGTTTTCATTATCGACCCATGATCGGGAGATTTTGTCGAGTGTTCGACTTCATCTCTTTAATTCACATTTATGTGATTGTACTAGAGTACCTTGTGATTCATTGAAATTAATGGTGATTTCCCTCTCACTTGTTAATGGTATTCACTAATGACCAGTAATTAAGTGACTTCTACCATGTTCGACTTCAACACATGTATTTGCATGGTTAGATTCATACTATAGACTAGTGGAGATGAAGACCATGGATCTTTTTTGATAGATTTAGTTTGCATTGGAGTATATTCATATTGTATTGTTGCATAGATCCACTATGTATGTCTCATGGCTATGTTTAGATTTGAGTTTTTAACACATAGATCCACAGTGTAGTTTTGGTGGCTATGTTTAGATTTGATTCATATTGGCATGGATCCATAGTGTATGTTTGGTGGCCATGACTTGTCTTACTTGACATGGATCTTTGCATGTCGTAATTTATGCTTTGAGTCATTTTTATTCTGAGTATGGGAATCCCTACCTTAGTGATGATATATTATTGTATTGTATTTGCTTGTTTGTTGGCAGGTTTTTGACCATTGGGTTCCTTGTTCCCTACACACACTCGACAAAGTATTTCATCTATCACTTTGTTCTAACTTCATACTTTGGGGGGATCACTATTACACATTATTTTCTTCACTCCTATGACCTTTAATGATGTAATCCTATCCTTTGTCTTGAGAAGGATAAATGGCTTGAATCCCTGAGGAAGAATGAAAATACATTTTCCCATAGAGATGGAATTATACTTTTCCTTTGTCAAAAACCTTATAAAAATGGATCGTCACACCTTGCTTAGTGTTAAGGGTGTGATGATATAGGATCATCGCAGGTTGCACCACAGTGGCCTATGACATCATCATAGTTTTCTCAGTGTTAAGGGTGCGACAATTTTCATATGAAGGAAAAAGAGCATCTTCTTGATTCTTCTAGAAGAGAAGCTTTGAGGGTGAGTTGGCCTCCAATCTATTTGGATCTGAGTCACATCCCTCATCTCTTGGGATCATCCTAACCTCCTTGCCCTATCATTTTTAGCCTATAAAAGGAGAGGAGTTCTCATGGGGAAAGTTAGTGTTGGATTGAGTTGGCTAGCTTTTGGTGTGAGCTTGAGTAGTTTTTGTAGCTTTGGGTTTTGCTTTGTCAAGATAGATTGTTGATCTCAGAATCCATGGAGAAGAAGTGTGTGGGAAGCAAGGAACTATTGGAAGGGACCTTACAACATCAAGGCACTGGTTGTATTCTCCTTTTCATATCTTTAATACAATGATATATTTATTTCCCATAAAATTAGTCTTATTTTATTGTATGACTCCTTGATCACATACATAGGTTTTGTTGAGTATACGTTGTTGCTTTCACTTTGTTGGCTTGTGTCTTTTCTATAGGTTCATCATCCCATAAGCCTTGGAATGGAGTGAGGATGACACTAGAGAGGAAAAACGATGTTTAAAAGGTATGTCATTTATCTCTTGTTAGTTAGTATGCTTGATGATTAAAACTTAGGAAAAGTTTTATATTCTATCTTGTTTCGTTCTAGTTTCGGGGTGAAACTAGGGAGATGTATTTTTGTCTACACTTGTCGATTTGTTCGATAACAAAATTGGAGACCATACTAGGGAACGAATCTTTTTCCTAGTTTGTCTTGCTTTCTTTCTTTGATTGCCTGGGTTCTATTTTATGAGTCACTAGGAGATCCAGATTGACTCTTTGACTATTTAATTTCACTGGAAAACCCTCATGTTTTTTTATTTTTTCCATTTTTCCTTTGATCGTCGCACATTGCTTTGTGAGACAGTACAACAATCTAGGATCGATGCACCCTGCCTTTAGACACAGTGCGATGTCATTTCACTATACTGTTCTCTGGATCGCGACGATATAGGATCGTCACACTGTGTTGGTTGGTAGCCCGCAACGATTTTGCGAAAAAAATTACTTTTTGATTGTTTTCCCTGTCCATATTTGTGATAAGTGTTTGGGGTGATTTGTTAGGTCTGATTACAGTCTGCTTGACAAGATTTGAATCTTCTTTTAGCCATCTTTTCTTTTTTTAATTTTGTTTTTCTTTTGAAATAGTTGATCTCTTTCTTTGAGTGTCTTTTTGTTACAAAGCATTGTTTTTTCTTTAGAATTGTTTGGTGAAAGAACTTATTTTTCTTTTATTGAATAGTTCATGTTAAAAGAGAAAATGTTTTTGGGTTACTTTATTTTATAGATATTTGTTATTTCTTTTAGCTATCTTTGAAACAAGAAATTAATCTCTTGCTTTGCATTAGGTTGGGGGCATCTTTGCATTTGAAGTAGCAAAATTGCATGATTTTTGGCATTTTTTGGTCTTGAATTCCTAAAAACATTCCCCCTCGTGGTCGGGGGGGGCAAGAATCGTGTATTGGTGTACAATCTCTTTGGTTCATTTCTTGAATATCTTCATATTTATGAGTTTAATAAAATTTTGGGACACTGTGCATCTAAGAATGATAAATGTTTTCTCCTTCTCGTAATATAGCTTTCATCGAAGTGAAATATTTTCATTCTTATTTATTTCCATTGTTTAGAGTCGGTCAAAACAACATTTAGTCCACGCCATTTTCCTCTTGAATAAACAACAGCCTTAAAAATAAAGCTCTTATAAAAATTGATTAGACATTTTTATATTTTCTGGTAGCAAACCTATATTAGCTTAGGTTGTATGGATTTGGAGTAGGTGTGAAAGATAACTTTCCAAAGCTGCAAACAAACATAGTATCTTGTGATAGGGAGATTTAAATCCACTTATTACATTTTGTCCTGGGAAGCCCTTCTAACACAAGGGTCAATCATGAGGTCGCATTAGGACTGGCAGAGTTACTCACCCTGCTTTGTCGGTCTTAGTGTATAGATTGCGCATATTATTGGGGGTCACTTGAGAAGAAAATAATGTGGGGACCTTATCAATTTGATTTCAAGCTTAGATACCATGACTTTGCATGTGGATTAGACTATCGACTATTTCCCCATGCATCATTGTAGTAATCGGTAACCTTAGTGACCTATCTCTTTAGGGTCTTTACACGAGGTGACTGTGGAGGGGCAAGTCTTCATGGTACCTAGAATCGACATTGGCCAAAATCACTTGGGATCCTTGGAGGGTATACCCATGATTATGTGTGGGATCTTTCACTAAGGTGTAAGTTCGTTAAGCGGGTTTTCAATGTAACTTTTCCACCCACTCTATCTCAGCCCCTTCTTACATTGTTCACACGATGTTGGATTTCATCACCAACTAGTGAGCTCATTGTGAGAAGGTTTTGGTTTGATTTCTTGCTTACTATATTTTTAGTGTGTTCTATTTGTTTTCACTTATAGGCCTTAAGTTGGATCTATGTTTAAGGGTGTCAGTTCCTGGAATGACCAATGAAGGAACCCCTTTTCCAGGGGAACCTTTTGTTTTTCCTTCTTACGAAAACATTGGTCCTCCTCACATTGCTACCTTGACCCTTCAGGTCTTACAATTGGATTATTAGTATGGTTTTTTTCCACTCAGGTAATCCCGAATGTAGTTAGTGCTTCAGTTGTAAGCAGTTCCCCCCAAGAGCATCATCTTTATGTTGATCCTTCGCCTTCTTCACGAGTAAGATCTCCTTCGCCTTCTTCACTTGCAAGGTCTTCTTCCATTTAATATTATTCGTCGAGTGAAAGCTCTGAATCTAGTAACCTGGTGGATAAGAAGAAGAATAAAAGGAAGATTAAGAAGAAGAAAAATAAGCAAGGGTCCAAGCTTCCAACCACTGTCAGAAATGTTGGAAAAAAACTAGTTACTGATAATCATGTTGGGAGTGTTGATGATGCCAAGATCACCCAAAAAACCCATAAGCCCAAGTACCCTTGCAGGATTTGTAAGGGTAGCCATATTCTTAAGGATTTACCTAGTCTATCCAAGGTTATACAACCATGGTCTACACGCCCTCACCAACCCATGTCATCCACCTCTAAACAACATGTTGATGACCTCCCGTCAACTAGTTAGGATATTGTTGGGAAGAAGAAAAGTAGATTCAAGTTCCCGTGTATGTTATGCAGAGAGAGTCATAAAACTCATCATTTCCCTCATATAGACGAAGCCTCTAAATTAGTAGAAGACATGAGTGTTTCCTAACCTCAACTTCCAGCTGCTTACTACAAGATTTCTCTCAACCCACCTGTAGTTGATGGGATGATCAATCCGGTCCCTTCGTCAGTCATTCTAGTTGATCATGTGGTCAATATGGTCATGTCCTTAGTTGAACCATTTAACCAAGTGGTCAATATGATTTCATCCTTGATCAATCCCACTCTCCTATTAGAAAGTGAAACCCAAGTGGTCGATCTGGTTCCACCTATCGACCCCATTCTCCCCTTGGAGAATGAAACCCAAGTGGTCAATCTGATCTCATCATCGGTCGATCCAACTCTCCCACTAGAGAGTAAACCTAATATTGCTCATGTTTTTATTGTTGATACAAACACTACCATGTTGGGTGGTATTCCTCCTTCTCCCGTAGAATCTCCTCCAAGTAATGATGCCATCCTTTTTTATTGCGGTGCGGTAACTGGACCTCAGCTTCCCTCTCACTTTTCTTTCAAGATTACAATACAGGTTTGTGGTCTGGACATTCCTCAAACGATGATAGATGAAGGTTCATCCATTAGTATTTTGTCCTCTATTGCTTGGCAAGCTTTGGGTTATCCTCAGCTTGTGCCAGTTATGCAGAATTTGTTGGCTTTCAACAAAATAACCAATCAACCTTTAGGGACCCTTCCTCAGTTTCCTGTAACTTTGGGAGGGAAAATTGTTTTATTGACGTCATGGTATTCCAAGACCCCTTGGATTTTGATTTACTCCTTGGGCGAGATTATGTCTATGCCATGAAAGCTATCGTGCCCCCTCTTTTTCATGTGATATATTTCCCTCACGATGGAAGAGTTGTGACTATTGATCAACTCTCCTTTGTTGGACCTAATTTGATTATCAACCCAATGATGTCCCTGAACGGTTCTTATATTCAGACAGTATCACCCCCGCCACAGGTCAATTATGTGGAGTTGTCTCCCATGCCTTCAGTTGTCGATGAAGATGAGCCTCTCACTATAAGATCAGACTCTTATGACTTGGATCTGGTAGTTGACATGATGATCTCTTCGGTAGGGCTATTGGAGCCTGATCTCCTTACCCCTGTCGCGACCCTCGACATGTGTTCCTTCCAGAGTGTGTTTCTTCCATCAAGTGAAGATCTCTTGGAGACCATGACCAATTTTTTCCCCTTGACATAGTGTCCTTCCAGAGAATTGTCCTCTTGGAAGCCGTGATCAAGAAGAGGATTTTTTAGCATGGTTTTCTGATTTCAAGCTCGTTAAAAAATGAAACCATCTTTGAGTATAGTTTTCGTGTCTCTGTAGCAACCTTGTAAAAAAATGAAACAGAACTTACGAGGATAGTTCTTGCATCTCTGTAGCAACCTCATTAACAAACGAAACATAGGTTTTGAGCATGGTTTTTTTATTTCAAGCTCATTAAAAAATGAAACCAACTTTGAGCATGGTTTTCTAATTTCAAGCTCGTTAAAAAATGAAACCAACTATGAGGATAGTTTTTGCATCTCTATGACAACCTTGTTAAAAAATGAAACATAGGTTATAGGAATATTTCTTCTCTTGTGTCAAGCTTGTTAAAAAATGAAATAGATTTCACCCCTCTTCGATTGAGTCAAGTACTTCATTACATATAGTATTTGAAGCTTCATTCCATCTGCCTGTGATGTTGGATGAAACAAATCTTGGGGGATAATGCTTATAGCCTCTGGACTTCATGTTGAAGTTAAGTCTCTAGCTTCTTAAGGTGGGGGCTAAGTACCAACCATCCCTAGATAATGCATTGGGAAGTCGCAAGCATAGTTTTCTCTGGTTCAAGCTTGTGTAAAAATGAAACTAGGTCCAAGCATAGTTTTGGCTAGTTTTAAGCTTGTGTAAAAAATAAAATCTATCCCAAGCATAGTTTTGTTTTGTTTTAAGCTTGCGTAAAAATGAAAACAACCCTGAGCTTAGTATTTGTTCTTTCTCGTGCTTGTAAATCAATGAGAATTTAACTGAGTATACTTTTATTACTTTTTCGGACTCATAAAGGTTATACAAAAAAAGAAAACCCTGGAGTTCCCTTTAAGCTCTTTTCAAACTCTCTAAACATGAAAATATTTTCGAGTGATCTTGTTCTTTTCACGCTCGTTAAAGTATTTGAAGAAAACGTCTGTTGAGCGGTAGTTTATCTCTTTTTCAGTTTCTTCAGACTAACTTACGAAAAAGGACATTTTGGATTTGTATTTAAGTGTTTTTTAGACTCTCTAAACATGAAAAAACCTTGAGTTTTCTTTCTTTGGACTCGTAAAACAAGGATTGAAAGGTCCATATGGGACCGAACCACTCCTTCCTAGGGTTCGTTAAAAATACTCCGAGGGACTCATTTGAAGGATGAGATTACATTTCAAGCATATGGTATACTCCTCAAGATTGTGTAAAAATAAAGAGGTACTCGCCAGAAATGGTGGGGGGGGGGGAATTGGGAAAGAAATGTATCTAAGCATGTATTTTATGGAAGAGTCTCTTTTGAACATGACACCCTTTCACTCGCTTTGTGTATAGGTTGGAAAATCTACTTATCTCTTGATCATACTCCTTTATAAGATTACAAATTGGTCTATGATCCTTGTTGTTGAGTCAGTGTTTCCAGGACAGTTACCGTGTCATCAATATGTTCAAAGAGAAGTTCAACCCAGAAAGCCTTCTATTGCATCAACCATTTCTGCAGTCCTTAAGCCTTCTATTGCATCAGCCATCCCTGAGTCGGTTCTGAATCACATGTTTCTCTGATCTACTTCAAATCTTGTTACCTGTTTCATTTCATTGATGGGGGATACATTAAGGCCCTCCTATGACGAGTCTTTTCCTGTTGACTTCAACTCATTATCTAGGAATTAGACTTAGAAACTAATTGGTACCTTGGAACTTTCATGCCTCAATGGCAGGTTTCCTCACTTTCGATAGTGGGTTTTCATTATTGACCCCTGATCGGGAGATTTCATCGAGTGTTCGACTTCAGCTCTTTAATTCACATTTGTTGGATTGTACTAGAGTACCTCGGGAGTCATTGACATTAATGGTGATTTCCCTTGCACTTGTTAACGGTATTCACTAATGACTGGTAATCAAGTGGTTTCTACCATGTTCGACTTCAACACATGTATTCGCATGGTTAGATTCGTACTATAGAGTGGTGGAGATGAAGACCCCAGATATTTTCTGACATATTCAAATTGCATTGGAGTATATTCAGATTGTACTATTGCATAGATCCATTATGTATGTCTCGTGGCTATGTTCAGATTTGAGTCTTTAACACAACGATCCATGATGTAGTTTTGGTGGTTATGTTCATATTTGAGTCATATTGGCATGGATCCACAGTGTATGTTTGGTGGCCATGACCTTTCTTACTTTATATGGATCTTTTCATGTCAACATTTATTCTTTAAGTCATTTGTATTCTGAGTATGGGAATCCCTACCTCAGTGATGATATATTATTGTGTTAGCACAAGATTGGTTAAGGTGCCAAGTGTCAAGAAAAAGCATTGAAAACACTCTCACAAGGTTCCAAGCATCAAAATTTCCCACGGATTTATGCTACTGAATTGCACATAGACACACAGGCGGGCGCTACTTAAAGGCGCTACCGAAATTCTGGCAGAGGTTGAATTGTGCAGAGTTATTCTACCATTTTTGAGTCACTAATTTAAATATTGGATTGTGAACAATTGAGAAGGTATTTTTGAAAAATGGAGGAGGTTTTTGTTTATAACATTCCAAATAACAAAAAACTCTCTCATTTTTTCAAAATGTGTTATGTATTGAGATATATTATACATATAAGTGGCACTACCAACTGTTTTACAGCGATTCTACCTAATTTTCTGTAGCGGACACGGTTTTGATATTCACCCTTTTGGGAGGTTGCCACCTATCAAGGAGGATTCAAATGGATTATCAAGGATCAGTTAGATGTCAAGGGACACCTGCACCTAATATTTATCTCCAACAAAGGTCTTATGCAATGAGGTGGAGACATTTTATTTATGACTTCCAACAAATTTCTGAAAATTAGCAGTTTGTTGGATTTTTGTCTCTTTGATTGTTGCCACTTATCTCCAAGGTTTAGAATCTAGTGGAGGAGATTGGATTCGACCTCCTAAGGTTATGAGGATGTTATTTTCTATTTAAGGAAGGAAATATATCTTGGAGAAGGGATTCATGAGCCAAGAGAGGTCAAGAGGCTTTGTTTTTTTACTTTGACAGATTAATTTGAAGATAACCTATCTTATCATTTTCTATGTTAAGAATTCATTTGCAGAAGGAAGTGATGTTTAGCTATGTTTTTTCTTTGTTTTGACTCTTAATATTTTTTCTTCTTCAATAGCAAGTGTGAGAGGGTTGCTTAGGAGGATCCTTTGAGATCTTCTACCTTGTGTGTTGCTAAATCTCTTCTAAAAAGGATCTTCAGATTATGATTATTCTTCTACTGTATCAATAGTATTCTTGAAAAGGATTTTCACATATTTATGTTTGTAGTTCTATGTTTTCTCATAAAATTATTCCACCTGAAATCCTTGAAAGGATAAACATTTCTTTTGGATGATTTCTTTTGCTGCATATGGAAGATGATTTGCAGGGATAAATTCATATGATTTGTCAAGTCAAGCAGATAGCTTCAACCCTACCTCTCTCATAATTTCAAAATCAACTTTCTTTTTGTATTTCTTGATGTGTAAGGATTACCCCTATGCAGTCATGGGGTGAATCCTTGCGATAACATATTGTATTGTATTTCCTTGTTTGTTGGCAAGTTTTCGATCGTCGTGTTCCTTGTTCCCTACACACACTCGACAAATTATTTCATCTATCACTTTGTTCTAACTTCATACTTTGGGGGGCTCACTGTTACACATTATTTTCATCACTCCTATGACCATTAATGATGTAAACCTATCCTTTTTCTTGAGAAGGATCAATGGCCTGAATCCCTGAAGAAGAATGAAAATACATTTTCCCAAAGAGATGGAATTATACTTTTCCTTTGTCAAAAACCTTATAAAAAGGGATTGTTGCACCTTGCTTAGTGTTAAAGGTACAATGATCTAAGATCGACGCAGGTTTCACCATAGTGGCCTACGATGTCATCACAGTTTTCTCTGTGTTAAGGGTGCGACGATTTTCATATGAAGGAAAAAGAGCATCTTCTTGATTCTTCTAGAAGAGAAGATTCTAGGGTGAGTTAGCCTCCGATCAGTTTTGATTTGAGTCACATCCCTAATATCTTGGGATCATCCTAACCTCCTCACCCTATCCTTTTCATCCTATAAAAGGAGAGGAGTTCTCATGGGGAAAGTTAGTGTTGGATTGAGTTGGCTAGCTTTTGGTGTGAGCTTGAGTAATTTTTGTAGCTTTGGGTTTTACTTTGTCAAGATAGATTGGTTATCTCAGAATCGGTGGAGAAGAAGTGTGTAGGAAGCAAGGAACTATTGGAAGGGACCTTACAACATCAAGGCCCTGATTGTATTCTCCTTTTCATATCTTTAATACAGTGATATATTTATTTCCCATAAAATTGGTCTTATTTTATTGTATGACTCCTTGATCACATACATAGGTTTTGTTGAGTATACGTTGTTTATTTCACTTCGTTGGCTTGTGTCTTTTCTACAGGTTCAACATCCCATAAGCCTTGGAACGAAGCGAGGATGAAATTAGTCAGGACAAACGGTGTTTAAAAGGTATGTCATTTATCTCTTATTAGTTAGTATGCTTGATGATTAAAACTTAGGGAAAGTTTTATATTCTATCTTGTTTTGTTCTTTTTTCTCAGTGAAACTAGGGAGATCCGTTTGTGTCTGCACTTACTGATTTGTCCAATAACAGGAAAATGGAAAAGGCCTTCTGAGAGAGTTTGCATGGGGTGGTGCAAATCTTTCTATAACACCA
>ML814681.1:42493-77910 GCA_009831015.1 Picea engelmannii
TCATAATATCATTGTGTTTGTGAGTTTCTGAGTGTTCACTTCACTCACTACCTAGAAATGCAATAGCCCACCTATCCTGGTATGTTGGGTTATTTATATAATACTTATTGTTCATTTGCTTCAGTTATTTTGCATCACTAAATTTGTGTGGATTAGCTTATGTGTAAGTGATTCTATTTACAGAGTTGAGTTCATTCCTACAGCAATGTAGATTATATATCTCATACAGATACACATCTCATATGGATAATTTATGAGGTTCATTCGTATTCCCACACATATTGTTAATCTTTAAAAGATTGTAAAGGTTTGATCTCATATGAGTCTTGTTCTCAATAACATGGGACATTTTTATACAGACAACTAATTGCATGACAATTGTCTCTGATTAATCTCTATTGCTCCTTTAAAAGACTTTAACTTTGTCTCTTTTCTCTCAGAAAAAAAATATTCTAATAGATATTTCTAGGATTCATTTGTTAATCAGTTCAAATCCTTGAATGCATGAAATAAATATAATACATCTCTAATGGTTGCTTTAGAAGCCTAGCTTGATACCATATGTTTCAAATATTTGAAATAGATTAAGAGATAAGGTAAAAGACTCATGTTGACCCTGGCTCACATCATAGTCATTCAAGCAAAATACCATTGTGTACCTCAAGATCGAAGCTAAGTTGTCTCTACAATTGATTCAATTGAACATAAGGATTAAATAACTGATTTCGTATCTTTATAATCTAAAGAATCCATATTTCACTATGTGGTACTAAAGAACATGATTCTCAAAGTTACTAGTAGGGTTTTCATGATTGGTTTTAGTTATCCTTTTTCTTAAGTGATTGTGTGACCTCTAGAGGTATTCTTATGAAGGATAAAGTTTGGCTCAAGGCAAAATATCTTAAGCTTGATTGTGTATTCTTTGTGTGTGTTTGTGTTCTTTATTAGCAGTCCTAAGTTTCCTTTGATAAGATAGTGATATAATCTCTATCAATGCTTCACACACCAGTAGATGTGCCAAGACTATTGAGAAGGCTCATACAGAGTCATTCCCCTACACTTAGGCCTCTTGTATAAGTGTAAGAATGTAGTAGCACCTAGGAAGTATGTCATGCTTGAAATGAAGTGAGTGTTTGAGAGTTAGAATAGTTCATATTTCTGGAGTTGCTATTAATATTGGTTAGTCTTATTTTAGGTTAGTAACACACATATATGAGGTTTTGATTAGCTTCATCAAGTTGACTGATTTGGACATCCGCCTAAGTAATTTCCATCTTTCTTTTAGATAGATTCTTTTTTTTTTCACCATGAGTATTAGTTAGTTATAACCATCAACTATTAATGAACATGGGACAGATCCTTGACATGTTCATGTGTAGACCCTTGATCTAGACATGATCACATGTGGAGCTATGGTCTTATATCCAAGATTTATATCAGTTGTATGGATTGAGTGTCGTTGTTTGAAATTCATTTCTTCCTAATTTCCTTTATTCATTGATTGAGGTGTAGTTTTCTTGTCTTTTGAGAAGCTTGATTATTGCATTCTTAAGTATTTTTTTTCAGCATTAGTTGTTAGCATAGGATAGAATAGGCTATGATCCTGCATTTCCAGTGCTTGCATCTCTAAGTTTATGAACTCCCGATCGATAATTTAATGTTGATAAATTAGTGAAAATAATTTACCCAACAAAAGACACCCATGAGGCTCATCCAAAACTGAACAACCAACCAACACCTTCCAGATGAAAGAGAGGTTTTTCAGAAACCAAAATCTTACATAGGTCCGTGACTGTGTATATTAGGACTTGCGAATATATGTGGGTCATACACTGGCAACTCGTGGATGTCTACGAGTTATAAAGGAGCAACTCATGGATGGGCTCAAAATTCTAGAAAAAATAAAATAACCACTCCAAAAGGGGGTGCTTCCAGAAACTTGATAAAAGTTTCTAAAGGGATAATGCTTTATAAAGAAAATTTAGAAAACACATAAAATCACAACAACAAGAGAGAAACAAGAAACCCTAAGATTGACCCAAACTAGGAACAAGTCCACAATATGGTCTCCAATTCTATTATGGGATTTTCCCCCCATGAATTTGGTTCATGTCACATCAGAGATTGACCAAGTGAAAGACACAACCCTATATTATAGAAATATTCCCCTGTGGACAGGTGAACTTTCCCTTGGATTATTGACCCCTATAAAAAGACAAAAACAATCATTTGGACACTACCATTCCTAGAAACTCATTTTTCTTATCGAAAAAGAGATAAGAAGGTGAAGTAGGATATACTATGTTTACGATGTTTTTCCTAACTGCTCCTATCCACAAACTTGATCCAATTCATGGCACAATCAATACCTGAAATGAATAGCAAGAAACAAGTGACTTCCTTATACTCTAATGGATTAGGAAAAGCAAATTCATCTATGCAAATCAAATTAAACATAGACAAGCACATGAAAGCACATAATTGAAGGAAATAGGCCAAGTATATTAAATGAGAACAAAGAAAACTTACAGACCATGAATGATGTCAGATGCCACTCCTTCAAGATCTCCTCGTCCAGCCCTTCCATGAATCCCATGATCATAAGTCTGATATCTATGTTTGTCTCCCTCTTCTCCATGGAAATCCCTCATTATATAGGATTTGAAAGCTTAACCACCATGGAGAAGATCACTCACTAGATCCACTAAAATGGGATCTCCAAGATTTTTAGGGAGAAAATATCTCTCAAGGATTTTCAGGAGGAAATATATCTCACGATCCACCAAATTAGGACTTTGGTTTGAGAAAATATATCAACCATCCATGATATTCTCAAGCTATCCTTGAGATTAGGAAACTAAATGTGAGGTGAATTCTCACACTAAATTAATTTTCTTTTTATGAATATTAATAAATAATTCATGTGCACATAGTATTTTGACTTTCATATAATATATTTATCCTCCACATTGACTAGGTATTGTGAAAAATGTTCTTTCATGGTGTCATGGTGTATGAAACACTTAGCAAGGTGTATATGACACTTTTATGACACTTGAAGCACTTAGGGAGAGGTACTTAAGTGTGGAATTTTGATGTGTAATAGATTTCCCCCTAAAGTGTGAGGTCAGAAGAGAAACTGATGGCTGAAACACTTTACAAATTCTTCAATGCAAGGGTGTGGAGTTGGAGAACCTTGCAGAAGTTGCAAACAACACTCAAATAATATTAATATATGTTCCATTTTTAGGCAGATATACCTATGCTTGGAATATGAGATGACTCAAAGCATGGTCGTCAACTAATACACTGCAGATCCATGGAAAACACTGACTAAGGATATGGCCACCAAAGATACAATCTAGATCCATACCTCCGTGAAATGAACTGATCGTAGCCATGAAAAATAAACAGTGGAGCTATGAGATGATAAAACATATCCACAGACAAATACAATGTGGATCTATGTGACAGTATATATATCATCATGCTCAAATGATCTCCTTCGAAGAGTGGGAAAAGAAAATAACACAGTGAACGCTCAACCCAGGGTCTTCATCCCAATCCCGATGTGGTACGGATCTAGCCAAGTGAATAGATGATTTGATGTTGATCATGGTAGAAACCACTTGATTGCCGACCATTGAGGTAAACCGTTAACAAGTGTGAGGGAAATCACCAATGATGTTAATGACTCCCAAGGTACCCTAGTACATTTTAGTGAATGTGAATAAATGAGTTGAGGTTGAAAATTCATGGAATCATCTGATCAAATGTCAATGATGTAAACCTATTGTCGAAAGTGAGGAGACCTGTCATTAAGGTGTGTAGGTCCCAAGGTACTAACTTGTTTCTAAGTCTAATTCCTGGATGATGTGTTGAATTTGACATGAAAAGACTCGTCAAAGGAGGGCCTTGATGTATCCCCCATCATCGACATGAAACTAACATGGGAAAGTGATGTAAGACGGTGAATCAAATGAGTATGGACCGACACAGGAAATGGAAACTGGCAATACTGCAGATGGATGGTTTGAAGTGAAACTTCCCTTGAACATGATGAGGCATAATAAATGACTTGGAAGCATTGACTCGACAAGTACCAAGAATGTAATGTGAGGGAAATAAGAGCACTCTTCGATTAGACAAAAAATTATGGAGACACATGGAATTGGTATGAATCAGAGACAAGAATATTACCCAACTGTAAGATGAGATGCAAACAGGTGCCGTGTTCAAGGGTGACAATAGCTGCCATAAAGGATTCCCAAAAAATTAACCCACTTCCTTCAATTTTCACCCACCCAGATAGATGAGTTACTCTTTTTCATTTAACGAGCTCAAGGAGGGTAACACATGCTTGATATAACTCACCTTCGGTAAGTTCTTCTTCCTTTATTTAATGAACTGGAAGAAGTAAGGGTTCATTCCCATACGGGTCATTCAATGTGTAGTTTAGTGATTCTAGAGAAGGAAAACTTGGTGATTTTTCATGTTTAGAGAGTCTAAAAAGAACTTAAATGCGGCTCTAGGGTTGTCCTTTTTCGTGATTTTAGTCTCTGAGGTCTGAAAAAGTATAGTATGATACGACAGATAACTCTTCTATTCGAGATTGACTAGAGTGTTTATTTTTCGTAATTAGTCTCACGATGCCGAAAAAGAGATAAACTATCACTCAAAAGACATCATTTCAAACCTTTTAACGAGTGTGAAAGGAAGCAATATCACTCGACAATATTTTCATGTTTATAGAATCTGAAAAGATATTAAAGGAGACTCCAGAGGGTTCCTTTTTCATATCACCTTTACGAGTCCAAAAAAGTGATAAAAGTATACTCGGTCACATTCTCATGTATTTACGAGCATGAGAAAGAACAAAGACTAAGCTCAAAATTGGTTCTTTTTTACACAAGCTTGAAACAAAATTAAACTATGCTTGTAATTTTCCAATGTAATTTCCAAAGGTTTTGAGGGATACCCATGGATGGTTGGTACTCTGCCCCTATCTTGAAAATCTAGTGGCTTGACTCCAGAATGATAATAAAAGGTTGGATACATGTCCCCCCAAGCTTCGTTTCATTCATCGACACTTATATTGTCACTGATTTCTATACCGGATGGAGGAAAAAAGGTCAACTAACAACATTGGATGAAAGGAAGGTTCAAATACGAGACCTAACGAAATACTTGACTCGACATCTATGAGATATAGCTAAAGATTTGACTCGATATCTACGAGATATAGTGAAAATACTCTACTTGATAGGAGAGGTGATTTTTTCATTTTTTAACGAGCTTGACACATGAAATGAACTATGCTCATGGATCTGAGTTCAATCCCCGGATTTATTTTCATTTTTTAATGAGATTTCTATTGAGAGAAAACTATGCTCGTAGATTTTATTTAATTTTTTAACGATCTTGCCACAGAGAAGAAAAAATATGCTCAAGACCTCTATTTAATTTTTTAACGAGCTTGCCACAGAGAAGAAAAACTATGCTCAAAACCTATGTTTCATTTTTTAACGAGCTTGCCACAGAGAATAAAAATTATGCTCAAGACCTTTGTTTCAATTTTTAACATGCTTTCCATAGAGAAGAAAAGCTATGCTCAAAACCTATATTTCATTTTTTAACGATCTTACCACAAAGAAGCAAAACCATGCTCAAAACCTCTCCTTGATCATGGCTTTCAAGAGGACAATGCTCTAGAAGGAATACCTGCCAAGGGAAAAATTCCAGCCACGTCTTCGAGGAGATCTTTGCTAGATGGAAGAAAAACACTCTAGAAGGAATACATGTCGACGACCTCAATAACAGTAGGTAGATCTAGCTCTAATATCCCTATCGAAGAGATGACCATGTCAACTACCGGATCTAAGTCAGGATAAGGGAGAGATTCCCTCTTGTGTGGGGTTGAATGCATGGGGTAGGTCATTACAAAATTGACCTATGATGGGGCAAACATCGTTGGAATGTATGGACCATTCAGGGAATGTGAATGGTTGACCATCAGGTGAGGGTCAATGAATGAAATTTAGTCGATCGTTACTATGCTTCCACTGTGAGAGAAACATATCACTCGAAAGAGAGTGGACACAAAATCTCTCATAACACAGACATAGTCTCGCCCAAGGATCAAGTTAAATTCCAAGGGGTCATGAACTACCATCACATCGATGTATACCATTTTTCCTCCCAAAGTAACCGGAAACTGAGGAAGGATCCCTAAAGGTTTACTAACTCTTCTGTCAAAGTTCAACAAATTCTGAGTCATGGGCGCAAGTTGCGAGGAACCAAAAGATTTCTAAGAATTCATGGATAAGATGCTAATAGAAGCACCTTCATCTATTATAGTGTTAGGAATATTCCTATCAAAAACCTGCACGGTGATTTGGAAAGTCACGTAAGAAGGAAGATGGGGTTTTGTCAAATGATTCCAATTAATAGAAATCATTTGATTGCTTGAAGTGGGTTCCATCAGGATGAACAGTGCCCCCTTGTCCAGGCGAATCAGTATTAATGAGGTAGACCTAAGTGACATCCTCACTCTTTGAATGAGTGGGATCGATCGATGACAGAATTGGATCAACCACTTTGGTTTCACTCTTCAAGGGAGAAGTGGGATCGATCAATGAAGGAATTTGGATCAGTCACTTGGGTCTCACTTTTCAGATGAAGAGCTGGGTTGATCGATGATGGAACTAGATCATCTACCTGGGTTAGTGTTTCAACCAAGGATGAAACCAAATTGACCACCTGATCAACCAGACTAACCTGGGATGGAACCATATTGACCATTCCATCAACTAATGATGGTTTGGGAGAAATCTTATGATAACTAGTTGGAAGTTGAATATTTTCCAAAAGATAAGAAGCCTCGCCCATATGAGGGAAAAGTTGAGAGTAATGATCACCTTTGCACAACATACAAGGAAATTTGACAGTTTTATTCTTATTACCAACCTTAACGTCACTATCATGTTCAGCAGGAGTTGATGACATGGAAGACCTCATTTATAAGACCTTGGGGAGACCAGGCAAATTCCTCAGAAAGTGGTCACCCTTACAAAGCTTGAAAGGGAATTTGGGTTTAGGATTATTCATTTTAGACTTGTCAACTTTATTAACACTCCTAGTACAATTAACAGTAGTTGGTTGCTTGGATCCAACATGACATGATTCATTTGGAGGCTTGGTCTCTTTCTGATTCTTCTTCCCCAGTGGAGTCACCAATTTCTATTACAGAAATATTCTCTTGTGGACAAGTGAACTTTCCCTTGGATTACAAACCCCTAATACCAAGATAGAAAAACACAAGTGGACACTAACATCCCTTTGAATTTAGTTTAACCAATCAAAGAGAGAAGGTGTGATGAACCTAGTTTCAAAGTTTGTCCTCGCTTCTTCCAATCCAAGCTTGATCTCCAAACTCCTTAGCACAACTTGATACCTTCAATGCAATGGAAAACAAAGAGAAACAAAGATACAAGATTATATCAAACAAATTCATCTACAAATATTGAAGGAACAGTAGACAAGCATATGCAAGAATACAAAAGATTGAAGGAAATAGGCCAAGTATATTAAAATGAGAACCCAAAGAGAATACTTACAAACATGGATGATGATGCAACACTTATCTAAGATCTCCTCATCCAGACCCTTGCATGAATCCAAAGATCATAAGTTTGATATCTTTGTCTGTCTCTCATAATCAAAGTTTTGATACCTCTCATCTTCCTCCTCTTCACCATGGAAATCCCTCATTATATAGGATTTGGAGGCTTAACTACCATGGAGAATATCACTCACTAGATCCACTAAAATGGGATCTTCAATATTTTTAGGGAGAAAATATCTCTCAAGGATTTTATGGAGAAAATATCTCTCAAGGATTTTAAGGAGGAAATATCTCTCAAGATCCACCAAATTAGGATTTTGGTTTGAGAAAAATATCTCAACTATCCATGAGATTCTCAACCTCTCCTTGAGATTAGGAAACTAAATGTGAGGTGGATTCTCACACTAAATTAATTTCCTTTTTATGAATATTAATAAATAATTCATGTGCACATAGTATTTTCACCTTCATATGATATATTTCTCCTCCTTATTGACTAGGGATTGTGAGAAATGTTCTTTCATGGTGTCAGTGTATGTGACACTTTTATGACACTTCCGACACTTAGGGTGAGGTACTTAAGTGTGGAAATTTGATGTGTAACAATAGTAGGAACAACCGTAGGAATACATATTCATGTAGTACATTCACATAGTATATGCATCTGGTAAAACCAACAATGTGTGCTATGACCCACATTGGATTACCATCAAACTTTGGGAGGACATTGAATTGATTTATTGAGCACTTGTTTGGATATCTATCAATATCTTTGAGATTGAAGGCCTTGTATGCTTCATGAAAGTGCCACTAAGCCATGTTTCCATTACTTAGGGTAATACCTCAATGGATTTGCTAGATGAGCTCAAGGCTCAAAGGAGGGAAATGGGAAAAAAGGAAAAAGAGGATTTTGGGAAGGTGGAGTCGTCAGATGAGTCTCAAAGAGAGCTCATCAAGAAAGGTGGAAATGTAAAGTTCTTCAATGGAATTTCCAGGAAAGATAAGGGTAAAGGCGCTGGGATCAAATCTTGCAAAAGTTTCGTTAGGGTTAGAAAGAGGATTCAAAATCCTCCCCAAAAACAACGCCAAAATGTTATTGCACAAGTTATAGGTTCATAAAATCCCAACCTGAACCAAAAAATGGCGACAACTAAGAGAGAACCTACCCATTGTCACCTTAGGCAAGTGTTCCCATCACTTTAGAGGTGAGGTGGTCACCTCAAGGTGGGAATCCTGGTGACCCTAGGGGGAATTGAGATGGAAAATGAGACATATGGATGGAATCCCCTAAAGTTGAAGTTTCAAGATGGAAAATGTAACTTGTAAATGAGTCTAGAGGGTTGCTAATGCTTTGAGTGACCTGCCAAGAGTGAATACTTGCCTTAGACACAAGAAAAACCAAGTATATGATATAACATGTTATATGGACAAGAAATTTAAGATTGTTGTCCCTAATTTCAGAAATAATCAGTGATATATATCAGCATATAAAAAATAATAGGGGCTGCAAAATAAGTGTTAAAAGTCCAATTGAATAAGCAAGAAACAAGCTAGTAAAGACTAGTTCAACTCAACAATGATAGAGTAAGACTTTAGCATAAAAGAAAGGCTACAAAATAAGTGTTACTGCAGATATATTTATCATCTTTATGTCTATATAAAACCAAGCCTTATAACAAAAAAATCAACTAATGAAAATTACTTCCAACTAGCTCAAAAAGTGTGCTAGGGTTAGTAGTTTGTTAGGGAAAAGTTGTAGCCAATTCCTAGGGTTAGTTTAGGAGTTATCTAGGGTTTGATGGTTATATTTCGCCATCCCTAATGGTTGTAGGTTAGTTTTAAAAAAAATTAATTTATAGTGGGTGAAATAGTACACATCAATGAGGCACTATAGCCTAGGGCTCAAGGAACAATGTCCAAGTGAGAGAGCTTCAAAATTCAATTTTTCACGTTTACCAGTGCAACATTTTATTTCTCCAATGCAAGGACCAGTTCCTTTGATTATGGTTTAATGGGTTCAAAAGAAAATATATATAGATACTACCTCCTTGGGGGTATAAATCCTCCTATTCAACAAGGCAAGTAACCTATCTAGGGTTTAAAACTAAGGGGTGTATGTCCTTATACTTCCTTAGAAAACCCTTGAAAACAAGAATTCTATGCTTAAAATTATGGTGGAGCTAAAGTATGGTGTATGCACTTATAATCCCTACCTAGCCTTAGAAAAATCAACCTTGATCTTGAATTACAAATGATAGAAAAAACCAAAAATCCTTACCAATCCAATAGCAATAATATAAACCATAAGATGCCAAGAGAAACCACCACAATAGAAAGAAAATGACCTCCAAAATCTAGCACATCATCATCATCAACTCCATAACCAAAGAAAAACCCTATCATAGCACAAGATAACAAAAACCCTCAAGGGTACCAAAAATTGCAGTACTTAGCTCTTCACAATGAGAGATTTATGATTCAAAATGAGATTTCATGATCTTTATTTATACAAAATGTCTATCACATAGTTTGTCCAATTAGCAAGGGTAAAACATAAGATAAGTGGTCAACAACCCTTATCTTACCCCTTGCGACAAAATAATATTAGATCATTCATCTTAAAGTTCACTTTTACACAAAAGAAACCCTAGAACAAGGTGACGTCACCCCTTTAGGGGGCATTTTAGCACTTGAGCAATTTGGTGGAGAAGATATGGAAGTCATTGGGGATATTTGATCCTCCTCATAATGTGTTAATCCTTATCCATTCCTCATCAGGTGAAAATATTCCAATTTTCAATGTGCAATCACTCCATCACCATCAAACCCCCTCATACATGATGTCATCCCTAAAAAAATGACGTTTTTCTTCTCCTAGGAAAATATTTTGGGTGCTAGGCGTTGTATAAGATTCTCCATGATGTCAAGTAAGCCTACAAAGGCATCTCTTTGTGATCTAGTATGCGGGCTTATCACATCCAACATGTGGACTCCTTTCCCCATGGAAGCCCAAGCTAGGCTTGTTCTCCCAAAACTGGCCACCAAGCAAGGTCCTACAAAACAAAAGGGTACGCCCTCCAAATATCTCAAGTCAAAGATATCATGAAAAGTGTAAACCGTGTCTAATAATCAAGGCACCTAAGCATGTGCCTCAAAACTGCCTCATCAAATTAAACAAATTCTGAAAACCCTATACAATTGACCAAGTTTATGTATGGGAGGGGTGTCATAAAGATCTTATTGGGTAGACCAAAACCCTCAAAAAGGGGATACTCCCAAGGATGGAATTTCAAGGTTATGTAGTGGATGATGAGTTGTAAGGGGTTTATAATTCATAGGTCAATGAGTTTTATGACATACAAAGGCTCGTATTATCGCATTATGGGCACCTTTGTACAGGGTGTGTGCCACCTTCATTTGCAATGCACTTTTTCCAAGCCCATCTTCTTGACACTCATTGTTTCTTTCATGTTTTAAGGAACAAGTTGAATTCCATTGTCCTGGCATGGTGTCGAGATAATGACAATGTCACTCACAAATACCTTGTGTAAATGAGAAGGTTGGCTTGTGATGAGACCCCCTTTCTCTCAATTGTGTAGCTGAGAGCCATTGCCCTGGCTTGGTGACTAGATGATGCTAATGTCATACCACTAAATACCTATGATTATGATAGGTTGGCTCATGATGAGACCTCCTATCCTCCAACTAACCCCCTAAGAATTCATTATTATTCATGTGGGTCCCCCTTTTCTTACAGAGAATTATTTCATTGCTTTCTCAGGTATCCCTAGGCGAAGCATTTGGAAGGTTAATATCTAGTATTTTATCTTTTTAGCCAACAAAAATACCTCTGGGCCTTCATCCCCTTCTTCCGATGAAATGAGGTACATTCCATTCTTGGTTCACTAAATTCAAAGGGCCTAGAAGAGGGAAATATGATGGGAGTGTTTTGGACGTTTCTTGTGTTGACCCGGTTTCTACTTTAGATTTCCAACAAAACCTTGCAAACCATCGGCCTTTTGGAGACTAGAAGGAAACATTGGGCACAGAGTGCACAATGCAATCTCACCTGACATGGATTATGGGTGACTGCATGACCCATACATTTGCAATCTTGGAATGGAGGGTACTGAGTGTATGATAGACATTCTTTCTACCTCAAAACATATTACATCTATTATTCTATTGCATTAATACATCATTACTTCTCAGATATACCATTCAGTAAGAAGATACATTCATTAAGTTTCATTTTGTAGTAATTATATTATCATTCTATTGTGCACTGCATTTTACTATTAACAGATCCATTCATTCATCATAACTAAAAAATCATAAGAAATGAGATAAACATTCCACACAGAGAAACAATTTTATCGTGAATCACCCCCCTGGGCTATGTCCACAAAGATCTGGTTTTCTTGGCTCTTTTATTATTCTACATCAAAATTATAATGTTGTGCGCATTACAATTGAGGCTGGCAAGATCACACTAACCTCCAAAACTTGCAACCTTACCCTCAAGTACAATGCATATCTATGTCTTTTTGCTCATATCTCTATTATATCAATATCAGAATCTCATACATAAGTATCTAGATCCCTTCTCTGCTACCTCACAACACATATTTATATTACAAAAAAGGGGTCAATTACCCATTACAAAAATGACCAAAAACCTAACACACTAACCCTAGGTGGATTAGGTTTTTCTAATTTCTAACTCCTTGATCACGGCTGGTCCAAAACCCAACCATTTTCCTCTTTTATCTACATCTTTCATCCTTCCTTTGACTTTATTGGTTTCTTGGTTCTTATTTTCCTTATTTTCTGGTACATGCTCCTTTTCTCGTCCATTTCCTAACTACCTTCATTAATTACTACGCTTTTCCCCAAAATGGCTTGCACCAACATGCCCCCAACACTCACTTGTGGCTCGTCCCAAGCCACCCAGGTAGTCTGTACCTCTTGTAATGACTTCTCTAGCTCCTGGAACCTACTTGAAATTTGTTCAACTTGAGATTTTACTTGTGCACTCTTTTCTACTATAGTCTCCACAGTCTGCGTAGTAATCTTCTCCTTCAACAGTTCCTCACCCTCCAAGCCAACTTATTCAATCTAATCCTTTGTTGCATCAATCTTTGTAAGCATTTGTTTTGTGCCTTCATGTAGTGGTTATAATTGAGCCTATCTTGCATGCTTATATGCTTGTATAGTCTTTAGCTCTGCCTGCGAATTATTTATTTCTTGTGCACTTTTCAACCTATGTGGTATTTTCATCGCTTTATGATTCTGCTTTAGTTCTTTCATCACAGTATCTATAGCTTCTTCTTTTTGGTCTAACTCTACTCTCTTATTATACAATTTTGTTACTTCCTAGATTATCAATGCAATGCTATTTGTATGACATGAAATATCCTACTCCCTTTGTTTTCTTATTTCTTGTGGAGTAGTAGGTACTATAAGATCTGTCAACTCTATAATGGGGGATTTGTAAGCCTCCATCACTTGTGTTATTTTCTCAATTTTACCCTCTGTGGGTAAATTATCTCCTTTTGTGTTGTCAACAATAGTTTTAAACACTTCTTCAACTTGTTTCTCTATTCTTTCAGCACGCTACTTTTTTTCTTCCCTCTCGAACTGCATCTGGTTAAGTGTGATCTCCAGTGTCTTACTTACTTCATTGGTGAACTATAAACTTGTAGCATCTGCACAGGCCCTTCACTAAATTTCATGTGTGACACTTATCTAGAGTTTGTACAGTGCCTTATTTAGTACCTTGGGTAGTCCCAAGTCCAAATGAGTTATGTCCTTCAGTGGTTTTTGCACTAAATATTTATCTACTTGCAACATCCCCTAGGTGATACATAAATTTTCATTCCCCATAGCTATGATCTGCATTGTCTCCTATTCTGGAATTATTCTTTCCTGAGAATTTTGTTGTTTTTGTGTCTGCTCTTTTTGTTGTGTTGTAGTAAGTTGCAATTGTTCCAGTGCATCCTTGACCTCTATCAATTTCTCTCCTATATCCTCCCTCTGCTTCTCAACATCGTACCATGCTTCCGTTGTGTGATACTGCACTTTCTCTATGACTAACTTTGCATCATCCTTTGTCAATGTAAGTTGAGGGACTTCCTTGTGTGCCTTCATTTTCTTGCGTTGTCCTGCTGACTGCAACATTGTTCTTTCCATTGGTAGTGTCTGTGTCTATGTGGTTGGAACTGGTATATCCATATCTGGGAGACTTCCACCTCATGTTTCCTCTAGCATAGAAGTATTGGTATATTTCTACACTCCTTCATTTGGTTCTACTGCACACTCCTTTTCCTAAGTTGAATCCTTGGGGATAACATTTTTCTACCTTGGATTTGTAATGGTTGTACTACACCCTGTTTCTTTTGCACACTTTGTTTCTTTCCTTGTATTTGTTTTTAGGTTGGTTGACCTCCATGAAGGTCCAGCCTCTACTTGTTGTTTATATTTTGGTAATTTCTTTAGGATTACTGGAACCTTCCATTCTTCATTACAATCCTTCATAGCCCACTTCACTTCTTCCCCTGTGACACAGTATCTCAATTGTAGCCATTCCTTATTAGGATCCCTCTTAGTTTGGATCCACATGTTATGTCTTGAATCTTGAAAGTTAGTTATTCCTTAGTTCTCCCTCACAACTTATGGTGGTATTCTACATGTGTTTTCCAGCTTCTCTTGCATCTCATCATAGCATGGAAAAAATGATAGGATTTTCCTTCCTTTTCTTCATATCTGATGTATGCCATAATGAGGTATATTTTGTCACACGACATTTCCCTGGCCTTTGGTAAAATCCATTGTATTTTGGTTCTCCCAAACCAACCAGTGCTATCAATATAATTAACCATGAATAATGAAATTATGATCCTATATCCTGTGCATCCTTGAAATCATCCAAAAAAAAAATAGTAGATATGGAGCCCAGCTAAGTAGATTCCCCTTTGTGCATTACGTGGATGCTGCTATTACTCCTACAAAGGCTTCCTCCTTGCAAAATTTTCTCAAAATTTTACATGCTATCAGTTTTGTCACGAACTTAGTTTTTGGCTCATTTATCTGTCTAATAACCATTCCCGTGGATCCTCTGTCAGTCCCATATTTTGTCTTTATCTCTTCTTCCAGGGATTTTTCTTTAGTTTTGTCATCCATGTATTGCTTTGGTTTTGCTCGATATGTTGGTAATCTTGTGATTTCTACAATTAAGTCCAAATATATGGATACAGGACTATCAATCCATAAGATGCCTCCATGTACCAGTGTCGGTAGTTGCTTGACACATGCATTTACATATTTTCCTCTCCCAAAGTGAGGAATCTCCAACAAGTTCATGATTCTTGTGTTATATAGTCCTGCAATCCATTGTTTCGTCTCCAGAATGGGATCCCCTGATGGACCTTCTCCTTTAATTTCCATGTAAACTTGTTGCGTGAATTCAGGGAACTTCCCCATGTTTGCAACATCATGATCTTGATACTTCAACTTATTCACATAGCCTAACATTTCATCCAGTACTTTGACTCCTTCAGGTATCTGTGGTAGTGACAGTGTTAGTTCCTTTTGCTTGCTCGGTGTTCATGGTGCAGCAGGTTTTTCCCTAGTCTTCTTCTATCCTTCTGATGGCCCTGCCATTTCTACCTGGTTCTCTTTCTCATCTTCTTTAGTGTCTAAGTTCTATTGGTTCATAACATCCTCAACATATACTTGTTCCTCCAATTGTTGTTTTGGTTCTGCTACAGGGTGTTGTACTTCATCATAATATGTTCGTTCATCATTTTCCTCATTTGGTTGTGCCTTTGGTTTTGTTGTGCCTAATCCAATTTGTTGTGTGAGGTTTTTCTATGTGCCAGTGTTTTTTGTTT
This sequence comes from Picea engelmannii, assembly GCA_009831015.1. Taxonomy (NCBI): domain Eukaryota; kingdom Viridiplantae; phylum Streptophyta; class Pinopsida; order Pinales; family Pinaceae; genus Picea; species Picea engelmannii. Next base: position 58,010 of record ML814681.1, read on the forward strand.
CTCTCCATGGGTTGATATCTGTTTCCTCTGTTGCAAGAATTTGTTGTTCCTACTCCTCTACAATCGTTGGACTAACTGGCTCTATTACTGGGGAGGGAATGGCATCCATGTCCACCACTCCTTTAGGATGAAATGAGTTTTCCCCATCGACTATTGTGTCCTGTGAATACCTCGTGACACTTCATGTTTTCCTTGTGACCTGGTTGGGAGCTCCAATCTTTGGTGGCACCATTTTGCTAAATCTGGATGGGTTGCTTTGAATCGTAACTGGATACCTCGGAATCACCTACTCACACTAAATTTTGTTCCATAGCTCTCATTTGCACAAAGTCATAATGAGTCTTCTTGTTCACATTCTCTTCTTTCGTAGGTCATGCCATAAATTCTCTAGCACACTGCACTTTTCTGATCACCGTTTTTCCCTTTTTTGACTATTTTATATATCAACGCACTGCTTTTTCTGTCTGGTCCCATTTATCTAGCGCATAGTGTATTCTGGTTATTTCATACCAATTGCTATATGTTGCACACTATATTCTCTAGTTTCATGTTTAACACTTATCCATCTACTGCATCTTTTTGTATTTTTATTATTTTTCCATTTTTTTCTTTCTTTTCTTAGTTTCTTTTCAACTCCTACTATATACACTATGTACAATTGTAATTTTATGTGTTTCATATACTAAGGGCTATTGGGTTGACTGTCCCTATACAGTTTCACTCAAATTCCATTAACCAATCCTTGAATCTCTTTTCCTACTAGATATTGCACATCACCTCCATCTGTGATACGTTTTATCTCATATGGCTCTAGCCAATGCATCTTGAATTTTCTTGGGTGTTGTAAGTACTTGTTTTCATAGAGAAGAACGAAATCTCCTTCCTTAAATTTTTTCTTCTTAATGTGTCTATCATGCAAATCTTTGTCTTTGGTTTTTTGTACTTCCTGATGGAAACCAACCATAATCATGTCTTCCTCTATTTTCATGAGTTGAGACAATATTTCTTGAGTTGTGCATCTTTTCTTCATGTTTGTAATCACTGGAATGTGCAGACTAGGTATCAAATATTCTAAAGGGACTACTACTTCCTGACTATAGACCAATCTGAAAGGTGTCTGCCCTGCGAGTTTCTTACATGTGGTTCTATAAACCCATAATACTGCTAGTATCTTCAAATCCCAATCATGTTAGCCTATGGCTTACCTTTACCAATCACTAAGTCTAAATTGTCACCTATATTTGTATTATTCATTTAGGATAATAGTAATATATCCTCAAGTGATGACTAATGAGTTAGTTAAGATTGTCTAGCCTAGTCATCATGCATGATTTTAGGATCTAGAGAAAATCTCTCTATGAGGTGGCATCACCCATTGTGCTATAAATATGTAACATTGGAGTGAATACATTAGTGTGTTGGCTAGTGAGCCTTTTCAGCCATCTTGTTGTTCTTATGTATATTTTATCAATTGGTATGAGAGCTTCTTTGTTCTTAGGGCCTGATTTCACCTATGGTAGTTTTTCATAGCGTTGTGGTTTATTTATTGGTAGTGTTACATGAAAAGTGTAGTTAATAAGAGATCAGTGCCATCAGGAAAAGAATAGGCAAATGTTTCTTTGAAGGTCATTTCAAGTTGACGAAGTCGATGGACCTCTCCCAAAAGGTGAAATCAATGAAGGACAAATCATGAAGGCAGACAACTGAAAAGGATTGATGTGCATATTTGATACTTATGTTGTTGTGGCAGAGTTAAATCCGTTGATGAGATTTGTGTCTAGCGATATGTTTTGATACTTATGTTGTTGTGGAAGAGGTATGAAMTATTGAAATAAAAAGAGATATGATGTAAATAGTGGAAATTGTTGAAGGTCCRAACCAGTTAGAGTTCACATCCACCCAGTATTGAAAACATTTGTATGGTGATTGTATGCTCAGCAAGAATATCTCAAATTCGATGCCATCATTCTGACAATGTACAATAGTGATTCCATTCAATGATCTATTCATCCACACCCTCATTGATTTGTTATAACATGTTGGGTTTCTAGTTCATAGGTTTACAATTATGTGAAGAAGAGAAACACTCAGCAAAATTGTTCGAATCCTACCAATTGTGGATCTAATTCACCCAGAAATTTTTTTTTCACTTCTCCAATCTGGTTGGATCTATCCACAGACAGTGATCTACATCAATAAGAAGAGATGTTGAGGGTACACTATGCAAGTACAATCTGAGAATAATTTGGAGTCTGATCTCCAACCCGCTCATGTTCCTCCTCAAGACGGTCATATCTTGCAAGGGGTTGCAATAGATCTAGCTTCTCAAGTGCGATGTTTTCGGGATCTGATCTACAGTAGTGATCCTTAGTCTCAAAACTATTCAAGGAAAAAAGATTCTAACAAGAGCCTCCACCATCTCAGAGAAACATGCAAAGAGGAGGTATTTCAACATCCATGGTCATCTGCAAAGGAAGAGGGTTTCATATTTACAAATATAAAGTTTCTGAAACAATCCAAGATTCAGGTCTCAGAGCCCTTGAATTCCCCTTTTGACTAACAGGGTTTATAGAATAGCAGGCCTGGAGCTTACATGATTCTGTTAATTGACGCCCTTCTTTCCACCTCCCACTCTCACAGGGTCGGCCTTCCACATAGATTCTTCGTGGGGAGTCTCTCCTACCAGTGCATGGGAAGTGGATCTTAAGATTTAAGAACTTATGTTAAACAAATCATACCAGCATACTCCTTTGAGGTGCGTTTAGTTTTGGCTTGTTAACCTAAAACTAGAGACGTTGCTTTGGTAATTAGAGAGATATGTAAGTAAGGTTCCTTGAAGAATACCAAGCCACATGATGTTGTTGCAAAGGAGAACAATGAAGAGAAAATGTTGTTTCTATTGAAAGAACCTCCAAAATTTGTTATGGAGACACTTGCGTACATATCTCTAGAGATTTTGACCATTGATTGAAGAGTTGTTTTGAATTTTGATCGAAGATGAATTAAATGATGATGCCAAAGAACGAGTGATTCAACGCAGGAAACTTCTGGATCTGACCAGCCAAAATCGCCCATAAGTCGGCCCACTGAAGTTCTATCCACATCAATCGGCATCACTATTAGCACATCAATCCACTTTCATAAGCAGTGTTATCTCCTCATGATCTGGATTCAAATTTTTCCCTCTATTGAAGAAATCCACATAGATGTGGACATGGCATATACACTGAGAAAGTATAACAAAAAAATTAAAATTGGCATGATTCTTTGTGTGAATCCCTAGTTGTTCACCTTCGCCACCTGCCCAATTTATCCCAGCCATTTGAAAATGCGTTGGCAAATTGTAAATCAAACAAAATTGCTAGCTGGAAAAGGTACATTTGGTTTTTAGACATTATTTATCCCATATTTCTACCTAAAATAGGTTTCTTTTCATTTATATTGAAAATTGGTCTATTATAAAATAAATAATGGTGGTAAGAGAACTTATAATGCATGGAAGTATGTTGTTGAACTCCTTTAAATTTGTAAATCAGCCAACAGTGAAGGACCTCATAGGGATTTTGAATTGGTTTGATGGCTTTGTGGCATAATAAAATTCTTTTTAAGATTTTGATACCTTAGTGGTTTTAAAGAGTTGAAATAAGGTGTGAGAGAAAATTGATAAATGTTTTGATGTGCAAGGGAGATTAGAACTTTTTGATTCAAAAGGAGAAAATTTGTGATATCATTAAAGGTCTTTTATCTCTCCATTAAAAATGAGAACAAAACAAAAGACCATATTTTATTGTAATCACACAAATGATTTATTTTGTGTGTTTTCTCATTGAAGACCATTGAAGGATCTCTTATTGTATTCGGGCATGGGCACACAATTATCATCACAACAAAGGATCTTATAATAAAATTGTATTTGGCTCTCGTTTCCTAGATCCGCCCGAAATTGAATAAGGGGATCTTAGGTACACCTTGTGTTGTGTGTGATGGACTATTCTTAATGTTGTTTTTTTGTGTCTAGTTTTTGGCACTTAAAACATAATTGTATAAAGCAATCATACACACACATAATATCATGCAAGCGCAACGAAATTCAAGAAAAAATAATTCCAATCAAGCAGTGACAAAAAAATACTAAAGAAAATGCACAAATCAAGCTTGTGATGAAAGGATAACTGGACATGACTTGAAGTCAAAGAATCATCAAGCATTCATACTCAAAGATCAAGTCAACATCAATTCATCTTTGGAATCAACATTCAATGTATTGCAATGTATTGGAATTAACTTTGGATTGTAATTTTTGGGTGCATTCTCGGTTGAACCCAACACCCACAACTTGCTTGTATCATTCTATTCCCGAGTCTATAGGTTGAGTAGTTGAAACTCAAACCATTGTAATACTTTGGGATGTATTTTCGGTGGTAACTGACACCCTCAACTTCCTGGAAGCAAGTTCAAGCGAGGCAAGTTTAAGTGAGCATGAAGAGCAAATAAGCATGAATTTCAAGCGAGCGATTCAAGTGAGGGAGTTGCAGATAAGCCTTTTCTTTTGAGCCTTCTTCTGTAATTAGGATCTACCTTCACAAGGAGACCTCTTTTAAGTGTTTTTGAAATGGCTTGAAATGTCGAATTATTAGAGTTACTCAACACTTTAATAAACACCACTAAAGACAACATAGTGATATTGAACAAATAAAATCTTCAATCAGTGCTAACTTGTTTAAAAGTGACGCAAGATAAAGTTAGACTTCTTCAATCTCTATCCCAACTATTGAATGATGAAATCAGGGATCTCAAAAATCAACAGCATGTGAAGTGTTCTAAACTATTTTTTTTTCAGCACAACCCTCTCTATGATGACAATGATGATGATGATGATGATGATGATAAACAGTTAGTGAAGGAGAAACTCAGTAATAAAACTCCATATGCAGACAAAGATCAAGCTATTCATGAACCTACATTTCAAGAGTTTTCTTTTGACTTCATTGAAGAAAACCTTTCAATGCTGCAACAACATGCAGTAAATCAACTTCCATAGATTTTAGAGAAACGGGTTCAAAATACTCTTTCTGAGCCCATCATCAGACCTTGGGAAGAAATCATCTACAACAAGAATAGAACAGAACTTGGATATGAAAAGGAATTTACCTTTCATATTCTTGATTATTACAGACCAATCAAGTTCCAAAGTGTTGGATTCCTTCAAGAAGATTCACTTTCACCTGTTCAAGTTAAGCATCATAATGTGACATGCTAACATTGTAATCGAGTTGGTCACAAGGAGAATCAGTGTTTTGATCTCAATCCTTGCCAACATTGTGGCAAGCATAACCATTCTTCAGACAGATGTTCAACATTGAAGAAACATGCAAGATTGAAGATTCACTATGAGCGGATTGAACCTTGGAAGTGGTCATCAAAAACCAAGTGATTATATAAGTCTTACCAAAGAATTCAATATCAAGTAAAGACCAATCTTGTAGCACATAACATTTTTGTACCTCACATAAGTGGTCCCCTTATGGTGTATCTTTCGAGCATGGCCCTCACGGGATGAGATAACATGTGGTTTTTTCTACATGCCCACTTTGTGTTGTATTCAAATGGAACAAGTATGGTACTCTCTTGAGAATAGAAGGAGGGAGTAAAATGATGAAACTCTCATACACCTTAAGGGGGGGAGTTCAAAATTCTAGTGGCAATGGTTCATGAAACCACTTGTGGTCTCTCCTTTTAGCTGACAAAGGGAGGAATTGATGATGGAATTGAAGATGGTTTTCAAACAGAAAGTTTCGAAAAAAAACAAACATCAATTATGCCAGATGGGAATCAAATTTTCCAAATGGGCAACTGCGGTCTGTAGATGATAGACTTTAGCATAATTATGGTTCAATAAGTTTAAGTGGAATCATAAATAATTGGGATGATGATTTTGATTTTGAGATCAATGATGTGGACGCTTGGTTCACAAAGATGGTCATGTGACCTAGTAGAGGACAAGAGGATCCTTTTGCACTGCATCTTGGCATTTGGTTAAGTTGTCAAGAATTTTCGTGGATGTGTTAGACTAGAAGTTGATTTACTTCCCTTGGTTTTCTCTCATCATATTGGAGTTTACATTAAGTGAACACTTGCATGCATTCTGGCTCACATGATTACATAGTGAGATTTTCTGTAGATGGCAGACTTTGACAGGATTATGGTTCAATGACTTGCAATTGAATCATACATTGGGATGTTGTTGGAAACCTAAAAGTGTTAATATTGGTTAGTGTTTATCTCAAACCACAGATTCAGAGAGCACTTTCAGTGATATATTGATAGTAGAGTGGTGAAACTACATGTTCACTAATTAGCAGAAGACATCAGATTCTTCTAGCTAAAATACTTGTCAAAATGATCAAATTGTCAAGCAATTAGGGAATGTTCAGATATTGCAGTTGTTCACTTCCATATCTCATCTCTCTTCCAGTTCATTTTAGATGAACCATTCAACATCCAGATTGGCGGTTTTTCAGGCAGTTCTTCATTGAGGCTCAGCACAGGGGTTTCAATATGAAGACTTGGAATTGATATCATTTTATGCTTTATTGTTGGTATTATTGATCGGGGGGGATTGTTAGCCTATGGATTACCTTTACCAATCACGAAGTCTAAATTGTCACCTATATTTGTATTATTCATTTAGGATATTAGTAATATATCCTCAAGTGATGACTAATGAGTTAGTTAAGATTGTCTAGTCTAGTCATCATGCATGATTTTAGGATCTAGAGAAAATCTGTCCATGAGGTGGCATCACCTATTGTACTATAAATATGTAACATTAGAGTGAATACATTAGTGTGTTGGCTAGTGAGCCTTTTCTGCCATCTTGTTGTTTGTATGCATATTTTATCAAATCATCAATGTTTACATTGCAAATTTTAGTTAGGGAAATCTCCAATATTTTATTAAATGCTTCCACTGTTCCATTAGCCTAAGGATGGTATGGAGTGCTCTTATGATGTTGTATTTCAAATTCTTCATTCATTGCCTGAATGGTATTATTTATAAAATGAGTTCCCTTATCACTCATCAAAATTCTAGGGCATCCAAATCTTGTAATTAGTTCTTCAAACAGGAAGTGTGTTGTAGTTTCTGCATTGTAGTCTTTTACCGTTTCTTCTTCAGCCCATCTGGTTAAATATTATGTCGTTGTAATGATGTACATTTCTCATGATATTCTATTTGGTGGGTTGATTGGTCCTACAAATTCTATTTCCCATTTTTCAAACACTTTAAGAGTTATGTGAAGTTTTAGGAGCATCGCATCCCTCTTATATGGCTTTCTACCCTTTGACAGACATCACAAGTCTGAAAATATTCCTTTGCATCTTTAGAAAATGTTGACCACCATATTCCTGCACGTACTATCTTCTACGCAGTGACTTTTCCTGCATAATGTCCTCCATCTATTCCTTCATGCGCTTCTTCTAATATGATAGGACGTTCATGTTCCATGACACATCTCCTTAGAATGTTTTCTGCACCTAGTTTCTACATGTGTCCTGCAATAAGTTGGTAATCTGTAGCTCTAACCACCAAATTCTTCTTTTTCACGGTGTTGTATAACTTTGGAGAAAATCTTGTACTCAAAAAATCAATGATATCATAAAAGTATTCATCAGCAATATGCACTGAAAATAGTTGTGCATCAACAAAATTTTCCTCCAAGATTCTTGGTTCCTCTCCATTGGTTATCCTGGACAGATGATCTAGTCCTGCATTCAATCTTCCAAGTTTCACAACTACTTCAAAATAAAACTCTTGAAATAATAGAAACCATCTACATATTTTCCTCCCCAACACTGGCTTGTTGGACAGGTATTTAAGAGAAGACTGATCTATGAACATCTTAAAATGTTGACCTAATAAATAATGTCTAAAAAATTTTAATGCATACACCATAGCCAAACCTTCTCTTTTTGTTGTATTATAATTATGTTCTGACTCTGACAGTTTCCTACTTGCAAATGCTATTGGGTGATCTATGTCACCTTCCCCTAGTTGTGTTAATACTGCTCCAAGTGTTATTGAAGAGGTATCCACATGAACATGGAAATCTTTTGACCAATCTGGAAACACCAAAATTGGTGGTGTCACCATTTTCTCTTTTAAGATGTCTAAACTTTGCTGGTAATGATCATTCCATTGAAACATGATATCCTTCTTTAATTGTTTCTCCATGGAAGAAATAATCTGTGTGTAACTCTTTATGAACTTTCTATAGTAGCATGTATGACCTAGTGTAGCTCTTAATTGGCGTACTGACTTAGGTGATGGTAAATTAACAATGGAAACAATCTTTGTAGGGTCAACCGACAGATCTTGTTTACAAACCACATGCCCTCGAAAAATTCCAAATTGTGTGTTGAATATGTATTTCTTAATGTTCAAAGATATTTGACATTTTCTAGAAATAATCTTAAAACTTCAGCATGATATTTCAATAGGCTAAATATTGTCCAATCATCCAGATAAACCTATAAAATTTTATGCATAAAATCTTTAAATGCAGCTACCACTACTCTTGAAAATATAGCAGGGGCATTTTTCAATCCAAAAGGAATCATTGTGTATTGATTTGACCCCCATTTTGTGGAAAATGTAGTCTTATGACGATCCTCAGGTGTTATTCTAATTTGGCAATAGCCTTCAAATCCATCAGTAAATGAGTATGCTTCTTGTCCTCCTACATTTTCCAATACCTCATATGTAAATGGAGTAGGGAAGGGACCATACAGACATACATCATTCAACTTCCTCAAGTCTACACAGATCCTTATTCCCCCATGCTTCTTCTCTTGTACTACCATAGGTTTAATCCATTCAGACTCCTCGACATGTTCTATTATACTAGCCTCTAACATTTTATCAATATATTCCTTGACTTTTTGTTTATATACTAGATTCATCCTATAGGGTCTTTGACTTATTGGTTTGGCATTTGGTCATAGAGGTATTTTCATTTCTCCAAGTTCTCCCACTACCCCTTTCATTTCTGAAAACATTGTTGGAAATATATCACTATATTTGCACAGTACTTTTGTTGTTATTTCCATTGTCTAGTTGTCCCAATAGTCACCAATACTTTCAATCTTTGGATTCTCTTATGTTACAATATTTACCTTCTTTATATTCAGTGGTGAAACAAATTATTATGATTGTAACTATGGGCCTTCTACTTCTCTTTCCCCTTCAACTTATTTTATCTAAATATCACGCAGGTTTTCTTCTGTTGGGTCATCTTATGCGACGTGATAACAATGTAACAACTTTATGACTGTATGTCGATTTTGATTCTGATAAGATGTTACAATTTCAACTTTAGTTTCTTCAAAAATATTTTCTTTTATCAACTTCAGTGTTGCATCCATCACTGGATTCTCATAGTCAAATGAAAAAGTGACTACAAATTTTTGTTGCAAATCTGTCCAATTTCTAGTTCCTCTATGCAGTTCCAATTCAGTAAACCACTTTCTTGGTATTCCTTCTAATGTATGGATGAAATTATGTGGCCATTCCTATGGTGGTACCAATCTCCATTGGGTTATGCATCTATCTATATGTTCTTTGGGTTGTCCCCTTCCATCGTATTTCTCCATATTTTTATTCTCCTGTTCTGCGCCAAATATGATGTGCAATAATCTTCTACATTGATACCAATCATGGATCTTTTCTTTATGAGTACCCCACCAATGTGCAATTGTTTCTTTCAAGGCAATGTCTAAAACTAGTAATCGTTGACTTTCTAGGACTTCTAATTCAAACTTTGTTAAGAATTCTTCCAAATAATTTTGACCATAAAAACTTGGAGGTTATCTTACCTCTGTTCCAACACATCTTAATGCATGCAACATTCTTACACATCTTCTGGTAGATATCTCATGTAAGCGCTTTTTTCAATTCTCCAGTCCTGCATCAGAATATGAAGCACAAGAAATGATGTTTCTCCAACTAAGCATTCCATCTGTTGTTGGGTTAATGTAATCTTCTTCACGCGCGATAGTTATATAAAATTGATTTATCTCTTTTGTGATGAATTTCTCTATCATTGGTTCAACATATCTTCCACCTTCCAAAAGATATAAAGGTGCTATGACTCTATATTCCCATGATTCAAAAATCATTTTCCTGGTCTTCAAGTTGATGATAGATTGATTTTCAAATGCCCAATCTAGTCCCAACAATGTTCGATAAGGGTAATTATCAACTATATCAATTACCTCAAAATCTGCCATAGTGCACACACCATCTAAATCCACTAGTATTCCTTTCAATCGACCAATTAGTATCTCCCTATGTTGGTTTGTTAGTTTCAGATGAATAGGTGAATATCCCAGTGTAGGTTCCCCCATACATTCCCATGTTTTCTTAGGAAGAAAATTTACCTCAAATCCCAAATCTAATATGATGTCACCCATGTTAAAGTCTCTGATATTTTCATTCAGTCTGAACTCTCTATTTTTTCTTGTCTTCCTATGGACATGATTTATTGTCTTCTATTCTAGTTTTGTCTCTTCTTTAGGATTGTATTTTTCTAACAAACCTTGTAACACTTGTATAGGTGTTTGATCATTCAATAACTTCAAGAAAGACACTAGAAATTTTATTATATTACCTACCTTTTCTAAAGTTTGACCTCTGCTCATATGATCATATGGATGAGGCATATCATATACTAGCACATCATATCCTGGTTTTCCATTTGAATTAGAATCAATATTCTCCTGCAAATTTTCCATTATGGCATGCTTGAATGTTTATTTTTCCTTACGCGCATCAAAATGTTGTTGAGGTGTTGTATTCTTTCTAACTCATTGGTGTTGGTTCTAATTCTAATTTGATGCATCTTCTCCTGTTTTGGCTCCACCTCAAGTAACTATATTAATTTTTTTTCCATCATATCTACTTTCCATGCCAATCCAATGAACATTTTGATTATTTTGATTCCTTTTTTCCTGCATTTTTGTCAAAAGTATAAGACAATATTTTGTAGTATGATTTATTGCACGATAGTACATATTTGTTGTTGGTGGATGTGGACAATCCCTTGCATAATGTCCAGGTTGTTGGAAATTTTGGAAGGTTATTGGTCCTCTACCTCTTCCAAATCCTCCTCTTCCACTTCCTCCTCTTCTGAATCCTCCTCTATTTCCTTTATTTTTTGCGTGGTGTATTATACTATGGTACTTGATTATATTGTGGTGGTGTTGCAAACTGCTATGCATTATTATATTGTTGCACAAGTGGACCAGTCATTAGATCATCTTGCATCCTATAAGCACCTGAAGTCCTTTTCTTCATAAGCTCCATGGTTTTACAATCCTTATCCTCATGTCCTACAGACTTATAGAAATTGTAGAATGTAATCTTAGGCATTGTTTGGTATTTTTGCATCAATGGACAATCATATGGATCATGTCCAGGTGTTTTACATATTTCACACCATAATCCTCCTATGGGTAAGGGATTTGGCAATCCTGTTCCTAAATATTGCACAAATGTTGGGCACTCATTTTTGTGGTGTCCTTCTGTTCTGTATAAGGTATACCAGACAACTTCCCTTTTCTCCTTGCTTTTGTTCTAATTCAACTTAAATGTCAGATTATTGAGATCTTCTCTTAGTTCTTCTATAGCTGGATTTGTATATTTATACTAATTCTCTTCCATTTGTAAGGATACCTGCAGAGACTCGGCCTCAGTCTGGAACTTTTGTTTCCTCCATGGATATTTAAAATGTGGCAATAATGAGTTTATGAATAGTTTCCTATGTTGCATGTTTGTTGTGGGATATTTCAACTTACCTTTCAATTGCTTGAACTTCTGATCGACTTCCCAAACTAACTCCATTGGATTTTGTTTGATTTATATCATCTCATTCATATATTGATCTTTTGGACTTGGTTGATGGAACTCATTGATTATTTCCTTCTTTACATCTGCGATATTTTTCGGTGTTCCTTGTGGATTGTTTACTACTAGACTCATAAACTAGTCTAGTGTGTGGTTTTTTAATGTGATTGTAGGATAAGCCACTTTTGTGTCTTCATCCATGACATGTTTAGCTTCCCAAATCCTTTCATAAATAAATAGATGTTTCTTTGAGTCCTCCGACCCTTCTCCATGAAATTATGGTAATTGAATGGTTGGATCTACTCCGAGCATTGTAAAATTTATGGTACTTCCTCCGCACGGTGTAGATAACTAACTACTACTACTTGAACTCATACTTCCACTTGAATTTTTGTTGGTCCCTTGACCTATTGGACTCCTTCTACCAGCAATTGTTGGTTTTCTAAAAGTTTCTTTCCTTTTTGATGTCTTATTCGCACATGGGGTTCTGGGTTCCCCACTAATTCAGATCTGGAATGGAGTTCCTTCTTTTGCGCCAGACCTCTGACCTTTGATTTTTATATTATATTTGGTGCGTATGATTTCCTCAATATACTTTTTAGCACGAATATCCTCTACCTCTTCTTCATCACTTTCCAAGCCTTCCCTCTCGGATACAACTCTCTTTTTCCTATTAATCTTATATTGGTAGGGTCTTTTGTTGCGTGTCGTTCTTGATTTGTCCATTATTTCCTTGATTTATTCTTCATCCATCATAATAGGGTCTATTTCATCCTTTTTCTTACCTCTATCTAGATCCCTCTCCATGTCTTAGATCATCCTTAGTGTTTCCCCCAGTCTCCCCATGCACACAGAGTTATTTAGTTGTCGGACTCCATTGTCATCACACCTTTATAATGTAGTAAAATCTTGATTGACGTGTAGAGTGATCTAATATACCTTCCTCTTGGACCCTTAAAAAACTCCTGCTCTGCAGCAGTGTATGATTTTGCAGTATCAACTACAAACTCAATAATGAATCCTACAATAATGTTGTCTAGCCAGAAATCGACTACGTGCGTGAATTTATTATTTACTTTTTGTAGTTGCACAATATTCTCAGTAGTCCATTATATTGGTATTATCAGATTAGTTGGGTGAGTGTCCTTCAATCTCAGTATCCACTCCTGCTGAAAATGTGGAAATTCATAGAAAAATGCCTCATGAATATCAGTAAATGCGTACCTCTCCAAATATTGGTGTGGTGTATACTTAGGGTTTCTAGTATCTTTCTACGCAAATTCTAACTCTTGTTTTGTCAACCATCATTCGATCTCCTACTTAGTTGGGTTCCATGGTCTAAACATCCCCTTCTAATACTTCATTCTTTTCATTTTTCTTCTCAATAAGTCCCTCCCAATTTGTTATTCTAGGTTCCAGTCGCCAACATAACCATTTGTTGGACATTTCTTGTGTTGACCTAGGTTCTAATTTAGGTTTCCAAAAAAACCCTAAAAACCATTGACCCTTCTGGAGACTAGAAGGAAACACTACGCACAGAGTGCACAATGCAGTCTCACCTGAGATGGCTTATGGGTGAATGCAGGACCCAGATGTCTACAATCTTGGAAGGGATGCTACTGAGGGGATGATAGACATTCTTTCTACCTAAAAACATATTATATCTACTATTATATTTCATTAATACATCATTACTTCTCAGATCTACCATTCAGTAAACAAATACATTCATTAAGTTTCATTTTGCGGTAATTATACTATCATTTTATTGTGCACTACATTTGACTATTAACAGATCCATTCATTCATAATAACTAAAAAATTATAAGAAATGAGATAAACATTCCACACAGAGACCCAAATTTACTATGGTTCAACCCCCTTGGGCTACGTCCACAAAGATTTGGATTTCTTGTCTCTTTTCTTATTCTACATCAAAATTATAACATTGTGTGCATTACAATTGAGGCTGACAAGATCGCACTAAGATCCATAGCTTGCGACCTTAACCTCGAGTACAATGAATATATCTAGTTGGCTTATTTTATCTCTATCATATCAATATCAGTATCTCATACATAAGTCTCTAGATCTCTTCCCTGCTACATCACAAAACATATTTATATTACAAAAAAGGGGTTAATTACCTGTTACAAAAATGACCAAAACCCTAACCCATTTACCTTAGGTGCATTAGGTGTATCCACTTTCTAACTCCCTGATCACATATGGTCCAAAATCCAACCATTTTACTTGTCTATCCACATCTTTCATCCTTCCTTTGACTTTCCTAGTTTCTCGGCACTGCTTTTTCCAGTTTTTCGGTGTGCACTCCTTTTTTGGTTTGTTTCCTAACTACCTTCATTAATTACTGCACTTTTCCCCAAAATGGCCTACGCCAATGGAGTGTATGAGAATAAATTGGTAAGTATGGTTGGTAATGGTACGATAACCCCTCAAGGGACCCCCAGTCACAAACCTTTCCCAAAGTTTGGCCACTTACTAGGAAATCTATGAAACTCACCAAGGTGAAATAGGGTCAAAGGCATAATGTCCAATCATATGTTTCTATAATCAAAAGTATATTAAATACAACATGTTTAAATGCCTTAAATATTAGGGTGATTACCTGCCACAATACCTAAATTATACTACATGGATCAACACCTTTATGCCTTCTAGAAGATAGCTAGTGTGGTGATAGAGCAGGCTTCTGCATGTGCAAGTGGACATTGTTGGCCATGTAGTCTCCCGGCACTCCATATCTACAACCTGAGGGCCTTGGGACATTATCTCCTTAGTTATCCCAAAAAATGGGGATAACAAGTGGCATTTGTGTAAATGATAAAATATTTTTCAAAATCAGGCTTTGCCAATACTGGTGCAGAACTAATTGCATTTTTAATTTCTACAAAATCCTTTACAATATTATCATTCTATGAAAAATATTGATCTTGCTTTAACATATTATGAATAGGGTTTACCATTCTAACAAAATCAAGAGTAAACATTCTAACAAAATTGATATTACCCATGAATGATTAGATTTCTTTCTTAGAGGATGGGGCTTGACGATTTTGAATGGAAACAACCCTCTCCGAATAAATATTGATTCCTAAGTCGAATAAAATATGTATGGGGATTTTTCCTACTGTGATACCAAAAATTGATATTGTAGGATTCAATGACATACCAAATTTTCTACAGTGAATAAAAACTTTTTTAAGATTATCAAAATGATATTCTCAGGTTTTCGAATAAACAATTAAATCATCAAGATAAATTTCAATAATTTTATTGATTAAATCATCAAAAGTTATTTGCATGGCTCACTGGAAGGTAGCACCTACATTAATTAATACAAAAGGCATTTGTTCGTAAGAAAAGGTGCCCTAATGTGTATTAAATATGGTTTTATATTTTTCAATCCTCTTGACATGAATTTGATTGTATCCTGAAAAACCATCAAGAAGTGACATCATTTGAGATCATGCTACTTGTTGTAAAATCAATTCCATATTAGGAGGAAAAATGTCTTTAATGTTCTCTGTCCAAAGCATAGAAATAAACATGTAATCTGATATCCCAATTATTTTTCTGTATCGGGACAAGGTTTGATACCCATTCTAAATACTTAACAGCAAAAATTATATGGGCATTTATGAGCTTTTCAATCTATTTCCTAATAGTTTCTTCCAGTGCATGATTGTTTGGTCTTTGCCTTTGCCTTACTAGTTTTGCATCTTCTTTAATTAGAATTGTGTGTTGCATTATACTATAATCAAAACAACACAAATCTACATACATCCATGCAAATACATCTCAAAATTCACGAAAAAGATCCATAAATTTATGCTTCTCTTGATCTAAACATTGAGCTCCAATTTTTAGAATATTTGGATCTCCTCGAGTCCCAATTTTCACAAGAATGGTTTTTCCTATCTTTCTTTTTTATTCCTCCTCTATGTTTTATTTTTAATTGCTTACATCACTTGATGAAAAATATCTTTCCAGAGGGGTTAGTCCCTTTGGGAATTTTTTATATTTTACAGATATAATCTCTATCCTTTTCAAGGTTTCATTTTGCAAAATGGCACATATGCTTTCATCATTAGGAAAAACTTGCCAGGATTCAACATTGTCTAGAAAATGAGACAATCTGCCTTTCAGGGAACAATGTCCTTGTAGGGATGGCTACAAAAATATCTAACCTATTTGTCATTGAATTCATCTCTCCTTATGTGAGTATATTGAAATATAGAAGATTTGAAATCAACTACCAAACCGCTTGTGTATATCTCTTTAAAACTTTATTAGATGGGGCGTAAATTCTCTTAACTATATTGATGATAAGCTCAGAATCCCCAAATATAGAAAGATGATAATAGCCTAGATTAAAAACATTATTTATCCTAAGTATCAATGTTTCAAACTCAGTTACGTTATTAGTACATGCAAATTTTAATGTGTAAGAGAAATAGTGAATTTTCCTTATAGGTGAATAAATTAATATACCAACTCGTTGCCTTCATTAAAGTATGCACCATCAAAGTGAATATGCCACATACCATCTTCAGGGTCAGGAAGTTGTGCAACAAAATCACTATCTTCTTCTAATAATATAGAGTATACATCAATATCCTCTTCAATATAATTTACATGCAGTTGAGGTACTCTTTCAATGTATGGTGAGATTCATCCTTCTCGAAGAACAATGATGTTCTTATTATTTTTAGGGAGAGAATTGTGTGTTCCATCTAGTGATATGTATCCACCAGATAAATCTTGATAGTCTCTTCCTAAGATGATAGAATAATTTCTTACTAACATATCGATTACTTGAATATTGCATGTGGTCATGATTTCAAGATGTGCACACAATACCAAAGTTACATATTTGATTTCACCAATGGTAGCTTGTTGCTAACTATTATATGAAAACATCTTATTTGAATTCTCATTGGTGCATGAAAGATCTAATTCTCTGATAATAATTTTAGACATAACATTGGGACCAGATCCCCCCTCAATCAGACAACAATGTCCAATCGTATCCATCATCTTTACTGAAACATAAAAAGGATGGTTTTTTTACATAATTTCTAGGATTATATATACACCTAATTTTATTTATATACAAGTCTTCTTCATTTTGTTCCTCAGTCAAACTAGAAACTGTAGAATTTTTACCTTCCATAAAATCTTTCAGATGCTTCTATTGTTCAAGAATAGTTACCATGTCTAATAAAGAAGCATATTCTGTAATGCTAGCAAATTGTTTCAAAATATTATATTTTGATGAAGAATATGAGGTTGGAATTACCTTGGGACTTTGAGTACCACTTATGATTTGAGGATCAATTTGATGACAAGATGTACAAGAAGAAAAAGTGGTTTTATGTGGACCACCTTTGTTCTTGTTCTGATAAGATTTATTTTGAGTATCAACCATTTTTACATCCTCTTTAGGAGCCCAATCTAAGGCGAAAATCATTGTATCAGATATTTTTCCAAAGATACGTTATCTTGCATTCTTTTTAATCTCACAAGTGTTCACATCATGATTCTCCTCACAGAAATTACACCAAGTTCTTGAGAGTATTGCTTTAGGTTGAAAACTATGAGTCTAATTTCTCAAGGAAACTTGGGTGGAGGTTTCTCAAGAAGTAGAAGTCACACCCTTCCTCTCAAAATAAATCATTTTTTTGTTCATATCTTGTACAAGTTGTAACATAGTTGACATATCAGTTTGTTTGGCATAATTTTCAATAGGAAGACCTATTCTAGTCAATTATTCTTCAAACTCTAAACAATTATGTAGAGTGGACCTTGGACTGTTGGCATTCTTTTCTTCTAACCTATGGTGATGTAACACCCCTGTTTCCCCCAGTTTGTAAATATAACTATATTGGCTAAGAGGCTATGGAAAACTCGATATGTGTGAATGTTTGATTTGATGAACCTTCATATAAAAGGTCAATGAATGCAATCTATGTTATTAATAGAAAATGGATAAGTGTTGCATAACTGCTGAAAGGGGGGGTTTGCCAAGATAGATGTTAAGAACCAAATATCAATATAGAATAGAAAAACCTCAGAATAAGTACTCAACGCCTTGAAAAAGAGAGAAACTCAGATAATAAGCCTCTTTGAGGGGGCAACCTCCTTATGCCCACATAAATGTACAATTACCAGATGATTAAAATGAAAATGTCTCCTTGGTATGTATAGGAGACTAGGAGGTATAATTACAACTAATGGACTAAAGCTGACATAAATAAAATAACATTACTAATATAATATTCCCTAATTAAGGGGTAATGAGCCACTATTTATGTCTTAACATGCCCATCCCCTTGAGACAAGTGTTGTCCGCAACACTTGAGTAAATCTAGATGCTTCTATATAAAAGAATCATCTTCCCAAGTGGAATCTTAAGCTGATAGTTTCCTCCATTTAATGAGATACTCTGAAATGGATCTATTCCTCAGCTGGAGAATTCTTGTGTCAATGATGGACTCAGGATCCAATATGAATTTTCCTTCCTCGTCAAGTTCTGGAAATATAGTTTGAACTGGGATCTTGTCACCTATAACCTTCTTTAAGCATGAAACATGGAAAATTGGGTGTACTCGTGAAGATGCAGGCAACTTCAATTTGTATGCCATAGTACCAATATTTTGCAACACCTTATAAGGGCCATAGTACTTCGGTGATAATTTATTATCCTTCTTGACTTGCTTGAGGAACATCTGTTTTTATGGTTGTAGTCTTCAAAACACCAAATCCCCTACTTCAAAACTTCTTTCACTACGATGTCGATATGCTTGTTGTTTCATACGATTTTGTGCCATGGTCAGGTTGTCCTTTAATATTTGGAGAACTTGTTGTTGATGCTCAATGTGATCTTGCACTGCATGAACCTTATATTTTTCTTTTAGAGAAGAAGTGATGGAAGGAGGGTGGTATCCATAGAGTTCCATAAATGGTGTCATTTTTGTTGCAGTATGAAAGGAATTGTTATACCACCATTCTGCCAAGGGTAACCATTTGAACCATTATGTTTGTTTATCAGAGATGAAGCAACAATGGTAGCCTTCCAGACATTTTTTCACTATCTTGGTTTTTCCATCAGAGAGAGGATGATAGGATGAGCTATGAGCCAATTGAGTACCCAAATAAGAAAATAATTATGTCCAAAAATGTCCATTAAATATGGGATCTCTCTCACTTACAATAATCTTTGGTCTGCCATGTAGCTTTTGAACTATCTCCATGAATGTAGTGGCAACTATACTAGCTTTGAAGGGATGAGAGAGTGCACAAAAGTGTGTGTACTTGGTCAATCTATCAACAATCACCATGATGACACACTTTCCTTCGGACTTCGGTAACCCTGTGATGAAATCCATGGAAACCTCCTCCCAACGCTGACTTGGGATGGCTAATGGTTGTAAAAGACCTGGGGTCTTAATTGTTTCCACCTTATTTTGTTAGAAAACCAAACATTCCGCCACAAACCTTTGAACATCATTTTTAAGGCCATCCCATAAAAATTCCTTCTTGACCCTATGGTAGGTTTTTTTAAATCTTGAGTGCCCTCCTACTAGAGAGGTGTGCAATTCCAATAGTACATGTTGTTTGAGTTGGGATTTCTTACATAAATATAAGCGATCTTTGTACCATAGTGAATCATTTTTCCATGTAAATGTATCTGATGTACTGGAATCTTGCTGCAATCTTTGAATGAGAGTCCACACTTTTTCGTCATTCTTCCATTCATCCCTTGCTTCTATTATCCAATCGGGTTGGATGATTGAGATAGCATAGAGAAAGTCCTCAACATCTCCATCTTTTCTTGAGAATGCATCTGCCACAACATTTTTCTTCCCTTTTTTATAGACGATTTCAAAATCATAACCCAATATCTTGGTTACCCATTTTTGTTGTTCTTCTGAAGATAGTCTTTGTTCCAAGAAGTATTTAAGACTATCATGATC
>ML814681.1:79807-95639 GCA_009831015.1 Picea engelmannii
GAGAAAAAATCCATCTATACCATACAAATTGATTGGGTTCTATATATAAAGAAGAAATTCATACCTTTTGTGTATGTGGAACATTATGTAGATCAAATAATTGCTCCATCTGAAGTATCCATGTGATAGGGTCCTTGCCATCAAACTTTCGCATATCGATCTTAGGAATGTGGTTGGTCTTCAACCCAACATTAGAGTTTCTCCATTCTTGATTCACCCTCCTTGTGTCCTCATCATCAATTTCATGGGATACATTTTCACTTTCAGGTGTCCTCTCTATTATGAATTTCTCAATCCTTCCATGATCTCCTCTTTTAAATCATCCATCTTAGTATTTATTGCCTCTAACTTAGCTTCCATCTCTTGTAGTTCATATTTTGTTACTGTCTTCATTTGTAAATCATTTATGTCCCTACACATTTATTCACCTTCATCAAGAGTCCAATTAGGATTTTCTAGAGGCTTATTTGGTGTAGAAGTTCCCTTTTTGGGTGGCATGTTGGCTAAGTATCACTTTTGAACCTTGATTTTGAGGTGGTTCTACTAGACAATCTTTCTTCTGTTGTATCTCCAAATTTTCATCCCTTCTAGGTATGAAACTTTATTTTTTGTAGTTCTTTGATATTTCTTCTCTGCAATGCCATAGGTCTGATCAAAATTGGATGTGCCAAGTGGAATTTACGGTAACTTCCACACAACTTGCTGGTTTTTGTCCTTTCCAGGAGATCTCACTTGTATAGCGTTCCCCACACAAAATAAATGATACAAAATTTTGAAACTCATACCAGAAATACTACACACTGTCCAGTATCCAATGAAACTAGTCTCATGCAATTTGGATACTCTAGGAAGAAGTTATGATTGTCTTACAAGGAACACCTTTTTGAGACTAGTCAATAGGACTAGTCAGATACCCTATCTTCCACAGGGTGTATCTACAAATTTAATATGACCCAAAAGCTGAAATTTTTACCACAAATATATTACTAATTTATGTGAATATCATTCAAATTTTAGGGTTTGAAACATTACAGAAAAAAAATTATAGTGAAAATTCTGCAATGACTCAGTTCAGGATGATTCCAAAACCCTATCTTGCACAGGTTGTATCTCTGAAATTATAAGGCCTCAGGAGCTTAAATTTTAACCCAGCATACCTTGTCTATCTACTAAATATACTCCAAGTCGTTCCTTCTGAAACATTGTAGAAAAAAAGTTATAGAAAAAATTCCAAGGTGTCTCAAATGTAGCAGCGAAACCCCAAGACCTTGAGCTCTGATACCATATGTTAAGAACCAAATATCAATATAGCATATAAAAACCTCATAATAAGTACTCAACTCCTTGAAAAAGAGAGAAAATCAGATAATAAGCCTCTTCAAGGGGGGAACCTCCTTATGCCCACATAAATGTACAATTACCAGATGATTCAAAATGAAAATGTCTCCTTGGTATATATAGGAGACTAGGAGGTATAATTACAACTAATGGACTAAAGCCGACATAAATAAAATGACATTACTAATATAATATTCCCTAATTAAGGGGTAATGAGCCACTATTTAGGGCTTAACAATAGACCATGGATGTTATGAAAGAGATGGTGAGGGGTACAAGGAATGGTTGAGATAACCCCCACAAAACTAATACCTTGTTGGATTTAATTTCTCAGGACCGGAACAGTCCTCTGACCCAGGAATGAATTACCAGTCAGGTTGGTAGGTGGGAGACCTCCTCAAGAGTTAATGAGGGATGGGGCAGAGAACCCATTTGTAAGGCTTTCAGAACTAACCATAAACTGGGGAGTTAGGCCACATGCAATCTTGTTGAGGAAGGAAAGAAAGGAAGGCATGGTGGATAGAGGAGATGAAAGGAAAAAGAGAAGAGAGACTAAGCTCTCAATTTCGAGGAAGAACTGGAAAATAAGCATGTTCTGGTCACAAGGAGTGGCTATCAGGGTTATATTACAAGTTGATAAACAAGGTTGATGAGTGACTGAGGAAGTACTCAGGCAAACCTCCTTTCTTGGTATAGAGAAGACTTGTTTCCAAGATCTTGTGGGAGGATGAGAGTAACCTCCGTCCCTAACTGTTGTTGAGCCAGAAGGAAGAGTTCTCTCTCAGAGAATCATGGTCTAGCTTGGGGGTGGCCAGTGGTAAATCCGTTAGGAGTGATTGAGCCTATGGTTGGGTGGAAAAAAACACCCCTTTTAGCAATCGCATCACATCTTCTGGTTATGATAATTGTTTTCAAACTTTTTGCATTGTAATGAAATAATGGGTGAATTTTAGTATATATAAATATATATATATATATATATAGATATATAGATATATATATATAAATGGTTTTTGTATTAAATTATCGAGCTATGTGTATGTATTTATATTCTTGTGAACTTATTCTTATGTTTGATCATCTATATGCCCCAGCTTAACCTTTGAGGTGTATTGTGACGTAAACCTATAAGAGGGATGGGATAGAAAGCATTGTGTCAATCTGTCCCTGTCAGTCTGAAGAGGATATATTTTTCAGACTCCTTGCCATGCGACCGGGATATCATGCCCAAGTCCTTAACAACTTTATGATGAAGATATTTTTGTTTAACTCTCGAGAGTTTAGAAGGACCCATATGACCAACACCTAGCAACCCTATGCTAAGCCTAAGGGAGCTAAGCCCTTATGGATTCAGAGCTCTGGAAGCTCGGGACTTCAGGGTATTATTGACCCTACTAGTCATAAACTGGTCAAAGGTAACCATGAGTTTCAGTTATCAGCAAAGTTGATCGACAATGGGTGGTTACTCTAGTGGGTAGATGGTTATGTCTCACCAGCTAACTGAGATCCGACTCTCCATTATGAAGTAACTAAAACCACTGATCAAGAATGATCAGAATCTCTCTCAGTCGTTGGATCTACACCAAGACAACTTCGGTGAAGTTCCACTTCAGGATAAGGGCGATTCTATAGCATCGAACTCCCTGAACATTGAAGTTACAAAGTAAGGAAATCCATAGATCTGGGGATATCGTAGGAGCCCCGCGTAACCATCTGATTTCCCAGAATAAGGGACCCACGTATGGTACTTCAGCGAAGTCTTGCTTCAATAGAATGGAGTGGTAGTAAAGCCAAAACCCCTCGAAGGTCGAAGCCATGAAGTGACCAAGACCATAGATCTAGTGATATTTCAGGTTCTTTCCTAGCCTCTGAATCTACGACAAGGTCATCCTTGCATTGACCACTTCGGGAGAAACAGGGGGAGACACACCTCAAGATCCTCGAAGGCTAAATTTATGAATTAACGAAGACCATGGATCTAGGGGTTATGGGGAGGCACCGTAACCATAGGATCGAGGGACCGGAAAGGTGATCATTCGGGGGAAGCGATATGCCAATGTCACCCAGGGTTATGTGGACCCACTTGGATAAAACACGTGCCATCCTAGGTATGGGCCATGTGTCGTATCTGTCTTATCACATGTCTCATATAGTAACTAACCGTTCTGTCGATATGGAGGGAGGTGTATTCAGGACCCACCGGTAATTTTTGTCACATATAGTACGTCACTCTGTGAGATTGAACCCCTTCAAGAGTTCGAGACTTCAAGAATTTGGGAATTTGGGACACAGCATCACACACAAGGTGAAAGGCCCAAAGATCGGATCCACGTGGAGGTATTTCGGGACTCCGAGAGTTCAGGGACTTTGGGCTCTGGAAGTAAAGCACGCAGGAAGGAAAAGAGGTGTTCAACGCCAAAGTGCCGAAGAACCCAAGCATTAAAGTGTTGAATTCCTCTACATTTGGTATGTTAGAAAGGGATTTAGTCTATCATTGGTTTAGTAGGAGGATTTGATTTAAGAGGGATAACGAAATATGAATACCCCATCCCTAGGAAAGGTACTCAAGGGTTGGGTGTGTTACAAATTGGTATGACAGCATGGTTACAACACTTGGCCTACTTGGGCTCATGGAAGAGTCACTTAAAAACCATATTTAAAGGAATTTTAAGGTTGATGCCCTATCTTACTTCTTTCCTAAAGAGTCTGGTTAAAATTTTACTGAAAACAAAAAAAATGAAACTTTCTACTGTGTGTGTATTTAAGAAATATGAATTGTGTGTTGTTCATGAACTAAGAGATTGTTGGCTAACAGTAAGTGTTTTTTTAGCACTCAAGAAGTTAGTAAATCGTATTAAACCTACAAGTATAAAGGATGGTGATGCACCATGAAGTGGGGGATGGCTCCCACAATAGAGATGAAGAATCTGACGAAAGGAGGGATATGGAAACCCCTCTGGATCTAGCTAAAACTGTAAGGATCCTCATGGTCGAATTACAGAGTTGCAAGGCCAACAATGAGATATTGATAAAGGAGAAAGAAAAACAAATGGAAATTAATGCAGTCTTGTTGCAGAGCTTATTTGATATACATAGGCAGTTGCAGCATGGACCCGCAACCGGTCATGTGGATCAACAACATGCGAAGAGAAGTCAAAATCCACCTGAGATATGAAAATGTGGTCCCATAAGTGACCATACTAGGAGGAGTACCTCAAGGAAGGTCCAACCTGGAGGTGGGAGACACTCATCGGGAGAGTCCTCTGGAGAGGAAACTGGCAACTCTGAGGGATCTTCTAGTAGAAAAACTAGCTCACATTCTCAAAAGAAAGGAAAGAAGTGAAAGCATTCAAAAAGTCATGATCCTGAAGTGTTCAAGAAATCCAAACCACCCTCTTTTGATGGAGAGATTAAGAAAGTGGAAGAGGAAGAAGCTTGGTTGTTTGGTTTAAAAAAGTACTTCAAAGTCCATGACTACTCTGAAAACTTGAAGGCTTGAATATCCATCTTCAACCTAAATGGAAAGGCTTCCATTTGGTGGGAAGACCTTAGGAATGTGAAAGGAATCCATGAGAAGGACTTGTCATGGAAACAGTTTGAGAAACACTTCAAGAATAAGTATCTGTCAGAGAAATACTTTGATGGGAAGACTAAGGAGTTCTATGAACTCATGATGGGATGGCTCACCAGAGAGGAATATGTCAATAAATTCCTTGAGATGATGAGGTATGTACCCTACATAAAGGATGAAAAGGTAAAAGTGCAGTGATTTATTAGTGGGTTACCTTAGCCCTACCGGGATAGTATTTAGTTTGACAAGACAAATACCATAGAAGATATTATCCAAAAGGCAAGGTATTGTTATGAATAGTTCAGGAGTCAGACAAAACCTCACGAGGACTGGAAGAAGAAGAGTAGTTCAGGATTCAAGAAGAAGGGGTTTAAATCCTCAAGATTTAAGAACTATGGGAATGATTCTAGGATAATCCTTCCTACTAGAAGTGTGTATCAGCAAAATTTCCCCTCCCAAAGTGGAAATAAACCTTTTGGAGAAACCCCAGGAAAGACCGATAACCCAAAGAGAAAACCCTTGAAATGTTGGGGTTGTGGAGAAGAACATTTTTTGAGGGATTGTCCACACGGACAATAGAACAGTAGGATATTCTACAACATCCAAGAAGCTACCACAGTCAATGATGTGGCTAGGAGCATGCCATGGATTTATGCAGCATTGGATAATAAACAAGCTGACCACCAAGCTTTAGTGGTGGAGATGGAAGGTATGATCACCAACCATCTAGTTTCTATTTTAATTGACCCTGGTTCTAATTTTAGTTATGTGGAACCTCATATTGTTGATAAGTGTAAATTGCAACCAGTTAGACATGTTAATCCATGGTTGGTACAACTAGCCACTGGAACCAAAAGAAAAGTAGTTGAGGTCATACTAGCTTGCCAATTCATTATGGATGGATTTCCCACCCAAGCGACCCTTAACATACTTTCCCTAGGATCTTATGACTTGTTGGTTGGTATGAACTAGTTAGCCACTTATAAAACCAAGTTGAACTGTTACCATAAAACTTTGGAATTTGAAAATGAAGAAGGGAGAAAAATAACCCTCCAAGGGATTCAGAGGCATGTCTCAGTGAGACAAATATCATCCCTTCAAATGAAAAAGTATTGCAGAAAGAGATTTCCTCTATATGCAATACAAGTGTTGGAATCTGTTGAGGATGACAAACCAAACCTAGAGGACCAACCTATATTAAGAGAGTATAAAGACGTGTTTCTAGAAGAGGTATCAGGTCTACCTCCGAGAAGAGACATTGACTTCTCCATAGAACTTGCACCAGGAGTAGTGCCAGTGTCTAGAATGCCCTATAGGATGAGTACACTAGAGCTAGTTGAGCTCAAGCTATAGCTAAAGGAGATGATGTACAAAGGCTACATCCGGCCCAGCGTGTCTCCATGGGGATCACCCACCTTGTTTGTGAAAAAGAAAGATGGCACACTTCGATTGTGCATAGACTATAGACAACTCAATAAGACGACCATAAAGAACAAGTATCCCTTACCAAGAATCGATGACTTGTTTGAAAAATTAAGGGGTTCTTCCATTTTCTCTAAGATTGACTTAAGGTCTGGATACCATCAAGTTCGAATCAAGGATGAAGACATCTACAAAACAGCCTTCAGGACAAGATATGGTCACTATGAATTTGTGGTGGTTCCATTTGGATTAACCAATTCCCCTGCCACTTTTATGTGCTTGATGAATAATGTACTCAACAAAATCCTAGACAGATTTGTATTGGTTTTCATTGATGATGTCCTAATCTACTCCAAGAACAGAGAGGAGCATGAAGAACATCTTAAATTAGTGCTTCAAGTACTAAGAGAGCATCAGCTCTACACTAAGTTTAGCAAGTGTGAATTTTTCCAAAATCAATTCCATTACTTAAGCCATGTTGTTTCTGAAGAAGGAGTGGCAATAGACCCTGACAAGATCAGATCTATCATGGAATGGCCTACCCCAAAGGATTTATCTGATATCATATCCTTTATGGGCTTAGCATGATACTATAGAAGGTTCATAAAAGTATTTTCCAATATTAGTTGTCCAATCATTGCCCTTCTGATCCAGGTGGATATCGGTGGCCACCCACATTTTCCATTTGGCTCAAAACAGTTTTCTGGCAATTTTGGCAATTTACTATTTTTAGCAGTTTTTAACTTTCGGGTCCATTTTGAGGGTCTAAGTGAATGTTTTTCAAGATATAGCTTATCAATTATAATTGAAGGCTATGATTGATCCCCTAAAATTAATCTCCTTGATGATACCTTTCCAATGAGCTATCGTGCACCCCAAACGGATATCGTATGCCAAAGTTACGCCCCTGGGAAGTTGATACACCAAACTACCCAAAACGGGGTCCACAAAACTGTTGTCTTTTCATCTTCCGGGGTTAGGGTTTTGAATTTTATTTATGATAAAAATTCCTTTGGAGCCTCATTGTAAAATCATCTTCTTGTGAATGTGAGTAGCGTACACATCTCTTCTCAAAGATAAGATGCCACCATTCTAGCAAGTCTTTCACTCTGTATTTTTACAGTGTCTATACATTTTCACTCATTAATAGAAAATTGTGTATTACTGTATCTCTATGTTTATGGTTTCATCTCTGATACATTTCTGTTATATTATTGGATATCTAAGATATTCTCTATACATTTATTTATTATATCTTCTCTCTCATTTCGTGTTGAAAATAATCTAGATCAGTGGTATCAGAGCAGGCTGCTCTTGATCGTTTTTCAGTGCATGTCCCCAATGAGGTTCGAGTATAGCAAGTTGGTTCTTGAGCTTGTATATATTGAGGAAAATCTCTCTCGCATGCGCAAGAAACCCTCCATGGCGGAAGAAAGTAAAAACGGCAAAGCAAATGATTCTTGGGTCTTGAGATTGTATCTTCTATTAATTTGTTGTTTGAGCAATCTCTCATGCAATAGAGGGACGAAATGATGGAGAATTTTTCCCACGTCCTTCAATGTCTACCTATAAAAACATGTGTGTCTTCATCAAGTGGCCACTTTGGAGGCACCTCGCCTTTCAAGGTATAAGTTAATTTTGATATTCCCATATTTGAAGGACAGATAGATGTAGATGCCCTAGAAAAATGGTTAAATCTGCTAGAAGGTTATTTCTTTGTTCATAATTTCTCCAATAGGTAAAAGATCACCTTCTCACTCCTTAAGGCTCTCCCCCATGTCAAACATTGGTGGGAAACTTATTGGGATCAAAGTTTCGCAGAGGAGTTTGGAATATATGGGGTCGAGCCCACTTGGGATTTTTTTGTGGATGTGGTAAAGGAACAATATTACCCTGTTGGAAACTATGAGGACCAGTACATGATATGGACCACACTATGGAAAGAGAGGGGTCAGGCAGTTTCAGAGTTCACCAATACCTTCCATACCTTGCGCACCAAGCTAGGCATCAAAGACTCTGAATGACATTTGGTTCTGAAATAGCGTGGGGATCTACACAGATACATCCAAACTAAAATGGATTTTCTGGACATCTCATCACTCAGTGCTACTTATCGATATGATGTTAAAATCAAGAAAAAATTTAAGCACCAGAACAAACAAGAGTTCGGGTCTGCAAATCCGCAACAACCAAATTTTGATAAATACGACCCTAACAAACAGTCTCCTGAAAACCAATCCAAGACATAGGAAAATAAGGGTCATGGAAAGATGAAGGACACCGGAAAATGGTGTGATTTCCACAAAATCCCCTATCACAAAATCAATAAATGTCGTTCAAAATAGTCATTGGTGGCCGAGATCAAATAGAAGGAGCCAAAACCTGATTTAGAATCTGATTCAGAAAATATTGATAGAAAACAGATCATTGACACAGACCCCACTACTACTGTCATGACCGCATCAATTCAACTATAAGAACCCACAGATCTTGAAGAGGGGGAGCGCCTTTTTCATTCATAGATGTGGTTGAAGGGGACCCCACTGCATTTTATTGTTGATAGTGGAAGCCAGAAGAACCTCATCTTAGAAAAGGTCATCAAACAGTTGGGATTGTCGACAACACCACACCTATAACCATACAACATTGGGTGGCTTTGTTGGGGACAAGATCTTTGTGTTAGCTAGTAGTGTCGATTGTCATATGGCATCCATCCCTTCAAGGATGAGGTATTATGTGATGTTGCTCTATTGGATTCCTATGATGTTCTCTTGGGCCATACATATATGTGGAAGCGCCATGTTATCTATGAGTCTTGACCCTATAGTGTCATTGTTACTCTAGGGGGTCATCTCTACAGGATACCAGAGGTATTTCCAACCATTGTCCCACCTAAACAATGTCGCAAGGTAGTATCTCATACTACAAAATTCAGTTTCTTCACAATCTATTCAAAAGGTGAACAGAAGGATACTGTAACCACTACAACCTTGTCCCAAGAACCCTCTATCCAACAGAAGCAGGTTGATGAGAATGCAAAAAATTGCAAAGATTCCTTCTGCACCCAGACATCTCATGTAGCCCAACTGGTTGAATAGATTCAACCCCTCCAGCAATAGGTTCATGACATCCTTCTGTTATCACCCTAAAAAATTTTATCAGGATCTAAAAACTTATGAAGTTTAGATAGACGCTATACCACAGTAGAGGCGTGATAGTTCAGGGCGCTTGACTGTATTCTGCGGTGTATGAACGAATGTAGCGGAAGTGGGAAGGGAGTATCTCAGAGGGTCATTGATCTTGAAGAATCTCAGATCTACGGTCAAATCCTACATCGGAGAAACAAATAGCACGGAGCTTAACATCGCGAAGGCAGACCGAGGAAAACTACTCTGGTTTCGATGGGGAACGCATGGCGCTCTTACACATGCATCGGGGGAGACAGCGGATTGCTCGAAACCACTTTTCCTACGACACCAATGTCACGTGGTTCAAAACGTCATGTCGATAGCTCGCAGGGAGGATGGCGGTTGGTCAGATCACCTCACATCATCGATCTAGGTACTTTCCCGGATGACGTGCCAAAAGGATGTCGCCGCATAAGTAACTTGAGGCTCATCATTTGAAGTGGATTGATGAAGCGTGGCATGCCAAGGTACTGTGACAGTAATTCATGAGCAAAGTACACAAACCATCAAATCTTAGATATGAATCATTTTATCCTATTATGGTAAATTGTCATCTTATGCGTAAGAAAAACAAGCTCGGCATGTGCTCCTGAATTCTGTAAACTCAAAGGGTGGCCAAATCAAAGTCTCTGTGAAGTCCGAAAGGCATGGATAATACCCGTCAAATGGTTTCTGTTGCGACTGGGTTCTCAGCTAAGGTACCAGGCAGGTCAATAAGTAAAAATGAAAGATGGGTCTTGCAGATGTTGGCGACTAAATTTCATACCGAACCTGAAACTGAGACAGGTTCGGGAGTAAAATTAAACCTCGTTATGATGGATCTTGTCATAAATGAACACTCAGACAACACATACCACCCAGCTGCAAAGAAGAAGAGGAGAAAAAGGAGGAAATCAGAGGCCAAAACCAAGATGATAGAGAGTGTCGGGGAAATTTTCGATTGGTGGAGTACCCTGGAGGAGGAAATCACCAAGCTGAAGTGAATCCTCAGGTAAATTTTTGGTGTATTTCAGATAGTTTTGGACAAATGTCGGCTTAAGAGAAGGGAGTCCTGATATGAGAGATCGATTACAAATGGTCCCTTTAAATAATACAACTATTCTTCCTTTTTGTAACTTGTATCTATTTTTAGAATTATGAGGAAGTCAG
This sequence comes from Picea engelmannii, assembly GCA_009831015.1. Lineage (NCBI taxonomy): Eukaryota > Viridiplantae > Streptophyta > Pinopsida > Pinales > Pinaceae > Picea > Picea engelmannii. The sequence goes on from ML814681.1 coordinate 90,476, forward strand.
AACGTTTTAAATTCCATATGAAATTCCTCTATATATGCTTGTCCTCACGAGTATAGAAGCATGGAGAAAAGAGGAGCCTGCCAACTGTGTAGGAAAACTTTATAAATCTCTGGGGATGGAATGAATACATGGGTGTAGAGGCAGATTTTGGGACTTTTTATGAAAAGATTCTAATTGGTGGTGTTATGAGTCTCGTTTTCTCTCATAGTGTGTGATTCTTGTTATTCTGTTTTTTCATTTTGCTTTCTTTTGTCTAAATTGAGAAACTAAAAGTCTAGAATTCATTATTCAATGCTCTTGGCTTGGCGATTTAGACTATGTTGATCTCTTCTAAACCATTTCAGAATTCATTACTATAATGCTCTGATAATAGTTGTGTGTTTCTTTTCTTCTGATACCATCTAAAATTTTCAAGCATAAACTCAAAAGTCACTTCCTCATTTAGCCTTTTCCTCTTGATTATTTTCACGATTTGAAAATGCATCCTATAGTCTTGACCCCATAGCCCAAAGGTCATCTTCATCTCCTCAACAACTTTATTAAAACCCCAAAACAAACCAATTCTAGCCACCAATTTTAATATATGTATCAAGTGACACGAGAGAGCCCTCTCTGAGTTGAGCAGGCTAGTGCCTCAGCTCTAAAGTTGGTTGAAATAGTTACCCCTGTCATCTGTCTATTCAGCCAGATAGAATTTACAGAGTGCTAACATTCTAGCACCATTGTCGGGGATGAAATTTAAAAATTTTCCATGGGAAGAATGACATGGTTGAGTTTCTGGGTCTGAGAGCGGCAGACACTTAGGCACACATTGGTTGTATTCCTACTCTGGCGAATCCACTTCAGTTCGAAGGTGACTCCACTGATAAAAGAATCCTAAATTTCCAAGAGGTGACCCTGGTCTCAATACTTCAAGCACGAGACAGAAACTTCATTGAAAGATGAAACCCCTTGACAGGGGCAAGGAAGGGCATCATGATGGAAAATAGGTACTCAAAATGGGACCTCTTACAAAGCATTTAACTTTTCATTTTAAGTTTCCTCTGCTCCTTCCTTGAAAATTCCAAACGAACTTTATTTTCCCTATTGTATCTTAATAATGATCATGAAAGACTTAAAATTATATTTCCTCCTCTATACGTTGCACATGCATACCCTCGCCTTGTCGCTAGTTCTGATAAAAAGGTTTCACCTAGGCCACGCAATGACAATGACCAAGTTGATGAATCCCATGATACTCAGACCAATGTCTCTCCCACTGTTCTTGGCCCAACATCCCCTAAGGCCCGACATAGATATATACCCTTAAATCTACCCCAAACCCTTCATGATTTCCCTCCAAATTACTATGAGTTCCTACCTGTGTTCGACGGAGAATCGGGTATCATATCTACTGAAAATCACATTCAAGGGTTTGAGAATTTTATAGATTTATTCAAGATTGACCACGATGATGTGTGTATGAGAGTTTTCTCTCAATCCTTGAAAGGAGACACCAAACACCGGTTCAAACACTTACACCCAGAAACCATCAACTCATGGGTGGAATTGAAGAAGGTTTTTTTTTGGGGGGGGGGTTAAGGAGAAATCCTTAGATTTGCAACTCACTGAGTTTTACACCTTGAAAAGATGCAGCAATGAATCTATTTCTGTATTCAGTAGAAATTTCTCTAGCGTCTATTATAATATGTCCAAAGAAATTCAACCCTCTGAAGTTGCTGCCATGTTCCATTATGCAACTGCTCTTCATCCAGATTTATCTTTCCTCCTGATGGAAATAAGACCTAGGTCCTTACAACAAATGTTTAGTGATGCTCAGGACATTCAACACAACATCCAAACATGTAAACAAACCCAAAATGAGGGGTTGAATGTTCAAGGACATGAAAGTGAATATGAACAGAAAATAGTTGATTGGAATCTTGAGCATAGAATTGACAATATCATAGGTCCTCTTGAAGTTTCCAATGCTAATGATTTTGAAAAAAATTACATCCCACTTGTTGAAAGAGGAGGTGTTGATCCATCCCATGATGAGCAGAGGGTTGATCGTTTTATGTATTCATTTGTAGATATTCAAGAATATGAGTGTGAAAAGAAGCTTTTTGAAGAACAGGTTGATGTTCCAAGTTTGTTCTTATTAGATGACATGGCATATGTTAATGATTTGCCTATATATGATGATTACGATTTTGATCCCCTGGAACAATCAACCACATGTTCTCTATCAGAAAATGTTCCTTTTCAACATTATAATGAAAGCAATCAGGCTGCATATCAAAATTAAAAATAAGAAAGTATTGAATCAGTTGAAGGGAATTCCTTACCTCTATGCTTTTCCTCTTTCAAATTGTTGAAAGAAAATCCTAAAATCATCATCGAAGAAAAAGAATCTGTGCTTATGCAAAGCCATGCTAGATCAATGGAGCAGAATGACAAGATGTCACAACATTCTTTTCATGCACTTGAAGACCCTATTGCTTGCGCTGAAATACAACCATATGTTGGCAATGAAATTGAAGACGGATTCAAATCAGGTAGGACAACCCTACCATTATGTTTTGCTTCTTTCGAATTATTGAAGAAAAATATTTGTAGTATCTCGGGACAGGGATCCTCCAAGCATGAACATAGTTTTGATGATAATTCTATGGACAATCACATAAAGGGTCATGTCAGCTTAGATTTGCAGTCTATGTTCAGCTATCAGCCTGAAAAGGAAGAAGAAGTTTCTCCAGAAAGTATTGTTCAAGGTCATTTTCTCCATCCCGAAATCAGCATGGATTCTCAACGTGAAAAGGTGTTTCAGAGTATTTTCTCTTCCCTTGAGAATGACATCGTGGTTAAATTTTTAAGTAACATAGACATGGATGAAGATTCTGAAATTGCATCTATGGAAGTTTCTAGCAATAAATAAACAAATGGCATAGATGAAGCAATGTATGCCATTTGTCCATCAGAAACACAGAAAGATAATGAAGACGCAGTGGTTTTATTCAAGTCATTTGAAAATTGGGGTTTTGAAAATCCATTTGTGGGAGCTCTAGACTGTGAAGTAGTGCATGAGCAGAAAATTATTTCTATTTATTCACTGGAAAGTCAAAGTGGTTGTCCTCAAACAAATTTCCGGAAATTTAATGAAACCACATCAGAGTTGTTTGATGAACAAGAGGATAACCTTGGTGCATATTATATGGCTATCATATTTGAGGATGTTCAAGAATATATGAATATTTTTGTTGATATGCATGGCCAAGAAGACAAACCTATCATTGCCATTTCATTTGAAGATATTCTCAGAACATAAGAAATAGAGCAAAAACAACTAACACTGATGAAAGATACTTGCCTTTCAGTTTTTGCTCATCAGGGAGAAATGATTTTTCATGATTTTCAAGATCCGATGGCCATCCTATTATAGTCTTTAGTGAAGGATGAATTTGCTTCATTCATAAGCTCAGATTTTGGATTCAATTTGTTTTTTCAGCCGCCATCCTTTATGTTTTTCTACCATCTTGAGAAAAATGTGAACAAAGGAAAATCAGGAAGCCAATTGCTTGATTGGCTGCATTGGCACTTTAGCATCACTTGAGTGAGTGGTCATCCCATTAGTTTTAGGGTAGGTAGGGATGTGAAAATAAGCTTTTCGTTCAAGCATTTTCCAGTTTGAGTTTTCTAGCACTAGATACAGTCAGTTTTCTATCACTAGATACAGTCAGTTTTCAATAATGCACTCGAACATCCCCCATGCAGTCGGAAGCAGTGCACAGAGCTTGGTAGGATTAGGACACACACATGTTTTGGGGAACATCCCCATGGATAAAGAACTGGGTCTATGAGTTCTTTTCTACCTCGCTGGGAGGATAGCATCCCCAGTTGGAGCCAATGTTATCACCCTAACAATTTTTATCGAGATCTAAAAACTTCTGAAGTTTAGTGACATGCTATACCACAGTAGAGGCGCGATAGTTCAGGGCGCTTGGCTATATTCCACGGCATATGAAAAAAATTAGTGGAAGTGGGAAGGGAGTAGCTCGACGGGCCGTTGATCTTGAAGAATCTCAGATCTACGGTCGAATTCTACATCGAACAAACAAATAGCATGGAACTTAACCTCGTGAAGGCAGATCGGGGAAAACTACTCTGGTTTCGACGGGGAACATGTGGCGCTCTTACACATGCATTGGGGGAGATGGCAGATTACCTGAAACCACTTTTCCTATGGCCCCAATGTCACGTGGTTCAAAACGTCATGTCGATAGCTCGCGGGGAGGATGGCAGTTGGTCAAATCACCTCACATCATCGGTCCAGGTACTTTCCCGGATGACGTACCAAAAGGACGTCGTCGCATAACTAACTTGAGGCTCATCATTCGAAGTGGATTGATGAAGCGTGGCACACCAAGGTACTGTGACATAAATTCGTGAGCAAAGTACACAAACCATCAAATCTCAGATATGAATCATTTTATCCTATTCTGGGAAATTTTCATCTTATTTGTAAGAAAAACAAGCTCGGCTTGTGCTCCTGAATTCTGTAAACTCAAAGGGTGGCCAAATCAAGGTCTCTACAAAGTCCAAAATGCATGGATAATGCCCGTCAAATGGTGTATGGCGTGACTAGGTTCTCGGCTAAGGTACCAGGCAGGTCAATAAGTAAGAATGAAAGATGGATCTTGCAGATGCTAGCGACTAAATTTCATACCAAACCTGAAACTGAGACAGAGTCAAGAGTAAAATTAAACCTCGTTATGAGGGATCTTGTCATAAATGAACACACAGACAACACCTACCACCCAGGCGCAAAGAAGAAGAGGAGAAAAAGGAGGAAATCAGAGGCCAAAATTCAAATGATAGAGAGCATCGGGGAAAATTTCGATTGGTGGAGTACCCTGGAGGAGGAAATCGCCAAGATGAGGTGAATCCTCAGGTAAAATTTTGGTGTATTTTAGATATTTTTGGATAGATGTGGGATTAAGAGAAGGGAGTCCTGATATGACAAACCGATTACTAACAGTCCCTTAAATAATACAATTGTTCTTCCTTTTTGTAACTTGTATCTGTTTTTAGAATTATGAGGAAGTCGGAACGTTTTAAATTCCATATGAAATTCCTCTATATATGCTTGGCCTCACGAGTATAGAAGCATGGAGAAAAGAGGAGC